>JAODUO010001503.1:170000-186775 GCA_025642075.2 Ridgeia piscesae
CTATATCAGTTACTGTTGGCACATAATGGATAAATACGGCTTCCAGCTACCAATAAGGCTTCACGTGGTATAACACCGACTACGTCAGTTACTGTAGGCCCATAATGGACAAATACGGCTTCCAGCTACCAATAAGGCTTCACGAGGCGTAACACCGACTACACCAGCTACCGTAGGCACATAATGGACAAGTACGACTTCCAGCTACCAATAAGGCTTCACGTGGTATAACACCGACTACGTCAGTTACTGTAGGCCCATAATGGACAAATACGGCTTCCAGCTACCAATAAGGCTTCACGAGGCGTAACACCGACTACACCAGCTACCGTAGGCACATAATGGACAAGTACGACTTCCAGCTACCAATAAGGCTTCACGTGGTATAACACCGACTACACCAGTTACTGTAGGCACATAATGGACAAGTACGACTTCCAGCTACCAATAAGGCTTCACGTGGTATAACACCGACTACACCAGTTACTGTAGGCACATAATGGACAAGTACGACTTCCAGCTACCAATAAGGCTTCATGTGGTATAACACCGACTACACCAGTTACTGTAAGCACATAATGGACAAGTACGACTTCCAGCTACCAATAAGGCTTCACGTGGCATAACACCGACTACACCAGTTACTGTTGGCACATAATGGACAAGTACGACTTCCAGCTACCAATAAGGCTTCACGTGGTATAACACCGACTACACCAGTTACTGTAGGCACATAATGGACAAGTACGACTTCCAGCTACCACTAAGGCTTCACGTGGTATAACACCGACTACACCAGTTACTGTAGGCACATAATGGACAAGTACGACTTCCAGCTACCAATAAGGCTTCACGTGGTATAACACCGACTACACCAGTTACTGTATGCACATAATGGACAAGTACGACTTCCAGCTACCAATAAGGCTTCACGTGGTATAACACCGACTCCTTCAGTTACTGTAGGCAGACGCGGCAAAGTTTCATCGATGTCACTCCTTCTTGGGATGTAAATAGTTTTAATTTAAGGTTTCCTCGTTTTCGTAACAAAACGCACTTGATGTATTTACGTAAGAGTGTCGTGCTGCTGTGATTTTATTTATGTATGACGAATTTACTTTGTTGTGGCCGTGTGCGTTCAACCATATTACTGTATCGCTATAACTAAAGGTATTACATTAATATGGCGCTTTTTCCGTAACGAAATCTTACTTGTTATGTATATAGGTATTGGCGGTTTATTGGCCTGTTTTAAACAGCATAAATGTTTGTAATAAAATAATATTTCTGACCAAATCTGGAACTTCCTCTTTCGGTTCAATGAGTCGCTTCTCTCGTTTCAAAGCAAGTTCGCTAAGCATATGTCATCGAAGTATTCACCATAATGAGCTAGTATGCATATAGATTGTTGTTTAATTAGGTTAATGTAATAGACAGACTATCTAAAATATTAATTTTAATAATATGCTTAATGTAAAATCTGTAGGAGAACATTCACTGCAACAAAACACTTCCAGAAATATTCTTCCTGTGTGAAAATACCGTTAGTCTTATATGAACTTTACTATCAAATGTGACGATAGGGTGTTGTTAATATGAAATGCATTAATTGGTCATCCTTTCGCGCTATATATATATATATATATATATATATATATATATATATATATATATATATATATATACGGATGCCTTGCATGTGTATAGAAGTTCATTTAAGATATATATATATATATATATATATATATATATATATATATATATATAATATATATATATATATGGATGCTACGGATAGTCTCATAGTATAGCCACTGAAAAATATACCTTTATATATATATATAAAGATATACATATATAAGTATATCATTATATATATATATATATATATATATATATATATATATATATATATATATATATATATATATATATATATGGATGAAGTAATCTCATATATATATATATATATATATATACTGCATTTGTAAGTATACTACAATTAAGCAGACAAGGGCGATGATATGGATGCGCAATACCGCACCCACCCAACAAAAATACTGTCCCCTCGTAAAAGACATAAATTTATTGGGACACTAACTTTCCAGCACTGAGCAAGGATCAATTGACTTTATCCCGTTTGCACAGTCCCAGAAGAAAGTGATTACAGTGTATAAAGTCGTATTGTGATGACACAAATGCTAAACAATGCGAAGTTACTTCTCTCAATACAATAAACAAAACTCCTGTGAGCGATTTAAGAGTAGTTTCACGTCATGACCTAATGTGTACTGACGTGATATTTATTCTTAACTCAGATAGGTGCGGAACGATTTCGTGAAACCAACCCACACTCGTGGAATCTAGTTTGATTAAATGTTGCAGATGGAGACAGTAGTTTGTCAAGTCGCGCTTTTTCCACAACATTTGCTGCATATTGGATGGAACAGTTACAAGCACTCTTTCTGCCATTAAACCACTTTCACATTCTTGATAAACGACACATTGGTCTACCTCAGCGACCCGTTTCTGAAAAAAGACGTATGCCTTTTCTTGGCACTCTTCATTATGGGCACTACACATCATAATGGGTAAATATCTTTAATAGCAATAACTTTCTTTATTTATTTTAAATTTTAATTATATTTACTTATATTTACTACTAATTGTTTTGTTAAGAATTATTTCAAATTTTAAATGAGATGTGAACTCTTGGTAAAAAATTCAGCCAATATATAATATCATCGTTAGGTATTGAGATAATATCTGAACAGATATTTGTCTGACTTTCAACATCATTCGTGTTCAATGAACAAGCGTATGTATGGTCTACATGTCCTACCAATACGAAAAACAGAAAGTTACAGAAAGCGAACTTATTCAGTAGATAAGACACATGTTTTCATGAATAAACGAGGCTCCCTGTTGTCAGTGAGTCGTTATATATTTTCGGTGGTATCAGCTTATATATAAATAGAGATATGGATGACTTATATTAAATTATATTATATATTCTATATATATATATATATATACATTTATATATACATATATATATAATATATATATATATGTATATATATATGTATATATATATATATATATATAATATATATATATATATATATATATATATAGCAACATAATATGTCAAGATATCAGAAAATATTCATAATGAGGATGTACAACTTATAAGAGGCTGCAACATTTCAACTTGACCATGGCACCATTTAAATTCCGTATGTATCATTTTACCTGGTACCAAATTTCTAGGTAGTGTATAATGATATTATTACTATTATACTATTAACAATAATTGTTGCTTGAAATTGGGTGTGAAAAACATTTCCATTCTGTTACAAAAATCTGAAGTATTTTCTCACGTTCTGTTCAAACCACCGACTCGCCTTTGTCCAGCTTCGGATTTCCTCGGCCGTGTATAAAACTCCAAGCTGGGTCTGAGCCTGGCGGGAAACAGTCAACATTAGGGGTAATCTCAAAATAGTGATTACTATTTGTGACTATGTATTCAGACACCTAAATCAGTTAAAAACCTGAAAACAAACAGTAAAAAATTGTTGGGTGTCATTACAGTCATTATGTAATGTATATGTATTTTGCTTTTGACCTCTAGACATAATCGGTGTTTGAAATCATATACTACATATAAAAGGTATTCTGTAGATCCTGTTTCACAATTCGTGCAGTCGTTACAATATGGGAGATTTGTCAATAGTTTGTTTAAATTTCTTGCAGTCAATTGACCTTTTTATTGGCAATAATTATATATCTAACTTACCTGTTTCAGCCCAATTTCAGCTGCTTCCTGTAACAACCCCATCACCTGCTGGGGGTCGTTCTGTAGCCACCCTTGACACTGCTGTTGTAGTATGACCAGGATGAATTTGGCCTTACTGGGCCCCGCTGTGGCAGTCATCTTATAAGGGCAGATTGCCTACAATACCAGACGTCTCTTTAGACCTCAGGACTGTTTTCACATAATTTAGCTGATATCCGACTCATTTCATTAAGTTTTGATACAGTGGCACAACACTTACAGCTCCAGCTTTTCCTTCAGATGTCAGGATGTGTGCGCAGTCATCACATGATCATGTGACACAAGCTGAATATAGGTGGGAGATCCCTCTCATCCCAGCCACTTCAAGACAGGTTTCATAATAGAATATTTCTAGCAACTCTGATCTTTCTTCAAAGTAAAAAACATAGTATTTGAAGCATCATCTACTCTAGAGTATCGTATGTACTAAACCAACCAACCATGACCATTACCTTGTCTTTGTTCCCTGTTCGTAACAGAGTGCCACGTTGTAATGCGCCTTGTCATAGCAGGCCTTAGTTGAAATGCGTTGTCGCGATTAAATCTTTCCGGTCGTTATAAACTTTCCGATTGACGTTTCTGCTCATGCATGATAAATGTAAAATTTATCAATGTGCAGCGAGACGACAAAACATTTTCGGTATAAATGCTACGGGCTGTTCGTTAACTCTCTTCTGATAACTACTGAGAAGAGTTTCTTAAAATGTCGTTCAATACAATAAAATATTACGTTTGTTTAAATCACTGTCACGGATTATGGTTACGGATTATGAATATTTATTACAATTTACTTGCAGCAAGTCATTACTAGGATGAGCGCCATCATCAAAAGTTGACTGTCATCAAAGGAAAAACACGTTTTACTAGTTGATTTCAAAATAAAATGCCAAAAATAATTACAAGTCTTCTAGGTGTTACCAAGACAAACCACCTAAAGGTTTACAAGAAACACTTTTAAATATTTAAATGAACCACTCAAAATGTAATGTTTTTCTATTTTATCCGATCTACCGTTTCCACACTCCCAAACTATTCACATTGTGTTTGCAATTTCACAGAATGTCACATCTTAACGTTAGCTCCACTAAGCCAGTTTTACCTTAGTGATGCTTTCTAACACATTGATATTAACTGTCATCGGCTCTGTGTTTTCTGTCAAAATTCTTGTTCCAGCTATTTGTCTTTATGACATAAATATTGCCAGGCGACTAAGGAAAAGTTGGTTACTGAAGAACTTAAGGATGGGACGATCGAATGGATGAATCGAATATCCTCGAAATGTTGAATATGAATCGAACACGAATATTCAGTTGCTTCAAATTCGATTACAACAGTGTCGAGATGTCTTGCCGGAATCAGGCGGAAAGCGGGCGTCATCCCGTGGTCATAGGCACACATTCTAACTGGAGTCGTCGGCACTGTCGATCGTTTTGTTTACTTTCTGACTTAACCATGAAAACGATTCTTACAGCCATCAAACTTCTCCTCACATATCTTATGTATAATTATATACACATAAGGTTTCAAAATAATAGCATTTAAATTCATGTAAAGAATAAAATTAACAAAACAAACTTGCGCAACATTTGATATGATCTGCGACGGCTACGCAGAGATCAGCGCTTATTATAATACTGGTAATTTATTGCAGGCGCCGCTACATAAAGGACCTTCAAAATTTTTGGTTTTATGCTAACCATAAACTCTAACTAACACTATATTAACTTTAACTAACACCCTTCAACACAATACATATATTACGGTATCATAAATCTACGCTGCCGACGTCAATGACACCAAGTTGCCGGTAAGATATGTGCCAAACATCGAAGCATAAGCTACTGTGCACATTAATTCACGTCATCTCTCATGTAGATCACTAACAACACAAGTCGTTTTATCGTCGTCACACAGGCCTGCCACCTGCGGCGCTATTCGCACTAAAGCACTCAATTCCCACGACCTTCTCCTAACATTGATAACACCAAATTAACATGACCTACTGAAGTAAAACGTAATCAGTAATAAGGACTAGACACTGCCTGTGCTTATTTTTAAGTTGACAACTGACCGGTGACATTGTTTGCACCAGGAGGCATGGACACCTGTGCTCTATGATGACACTGATGAGGAGGAAGATGACAGCATCTGGGACGACTGCAACGACCCAGACTACGCACAGACCCCCACCCCCCGATGAAGAGACGACCCACCGTAAGTACTCATTACTGACCCCCTCATGAAGAGACGACCCACCGTAAGTACTCATTACAGACCCCCTCATGAAGAGACGACCCACCGTAAGTACTCATTACTGACCCCCTCATGAAGAGACGACACACCGTAAGTACTCATTACAGACCCCCTCATGAAGAGACGACACATCGTAAGCACTCATTAGAGACCCCCTCATGAAGAGACGACCCACCGTAAGTACTCATTACTGACCCCCTCATGAAGAGACGACCCTCCGTAAGTACTCATTACATACCCCCGCATGAAGAGTCGACCCACCATAAGTACTCATTACAGACCCCCTAATGAAGAAACGACCCACCGTAAGTAATCATTACATACCCCCGCATGAAGAGTCGACCCACCATAAGTACTCATTACAGACCCCCTAATGAAGAAACGACCCACCGTAAGTACTCATTACATATCCCCTTAGGAAGCGACGATCCACCGTAAGTACTCATTACATACCCCCGCATGAAGAGTCGACCCACCATAAGTACTCATTAAGACCCCGTTATGAAGAAACGACCCACCGTAAGTACTCATTACAGACCCCCTCATGAAGAGTCGACCCACCGTAAGTAATCGTTACATACCCCCTCATGAAGAGACGACCCTCCGTAAGAACTCATTACATACCCCCGCTTGAAGAGTCGACCCACCATAAGTACTCATTACAGACCCCCTTATGAAGAAACGACCCACCGTACGTACTCATTACATACCCCCTCATGAAGAGACGACCCACCATAAGTACTCATTACAGACCCCGTTATGAAGAAACGACCCACCGTAAGTACTCATTACAGACCCCCTCATGAAGAGTCGACCCACCGTAAGTAATCGTTACATACCCCCTCATGAAGAGACGACACATCGTAAGTACTCATTACAACCCTTGAAGAGCGACCACCTAAGTACTCATTACAGACCCCCATGAAGAGACGACACACCGTAAGTACTCATTACAGACCCCCTCATGAAGAGACGACACATCGTAAGTACTCATTACATACCCCCTCATGAAGAGACGACCCACCGTAAGTACTCATTACATACCCCCTCATGAAGAAACGACCCACCGTAAGTACTCATTACATACCCCCTCATGAAGAGACGACACATCGTAAGTACTCATTACATACCCCCTCATGAAGAGACGACACATCGTAAGTACTCATTACATACCCCCTCATGAAGAGACGACACATCGTAAGTACTCATTACATACCCCCTCATGAAGAGACGACACATCGTAAGTACTCATTACATACCCCCTCATGAAGAGACGACACATCGTAAGTACTCATTACATACCCCCTCATGAAGAGACGACACATCGTAAGTATTCATTACAGACCCCCTCATGAAGAGACGACACATCGTAAGTACTCATTAGAGACCCCCCTCATGAAGAGACGACACATCGTAAGTACTCATTAGAGACCCCCCTCATGAAGAGACGACACATCGTAAGTATTCATTACAGACCCCCTCATGATGAGACGACCCAGCGTAAGTACTCATTACAGACCCTCTCATGAAGAGACTCGAAAGTTCGGGAACCACTGTGGCGCCACCTGCTGGTGAACGGAGGCGCAGTGTGTGAACCGGGAGCACCAGGAGTCAGTGTCAACGACAAGTGATGACACACAACAGGTATTTATCCATAATTCCTATTGTCACATACTTTACGAGTATATAAAAAGTAGGATAATGGTACGTTCTTATATTATTATCATCATATCCAGTCCTCAGGACTAGAACCGCTTGACACTCTCCTGCCTTGCAGACCTGTTCAATCGAACACCAGCCCGACTCCTCTGGGAAGTATCCAGCCATTCTGCGATTAGTGCGGGAAGACTCATCATATGCATATATCCACCACTGTTTATAGCCAGGTACACATTCATACAGCTGAGTGAATGGCAGCAATGTAGAAAGAATGGACTTGCTCAAGGTTCGACGCAGCAGCGTTAAGTAGTGTATTTATTACTGTTACTTCTGTCCTAGTAATCTAGCGATGCTTGGTGAAATAGGCAGTCACCTTGTGAATCCTTTGACAATTGCATTTCGAGAGGTCCCATCCCCACCATCCTGAATAACTAAATTGTTTAATCTAGATTCAGGAAAAAGATTTTATGTCACGCGGTCACGTCATGTATCAAGCAAATGTGAACATGCAGGCATAATCCACGCATAACCTTATGAAATATTGAGTTGTCTATATTCTCCATCCCAATGGACGAATTTTGAAAACATCTATACTTACCAACCACCGGCATAGGCCCGCTTGATAACACATACAAATTTGAGCATGAAACACGCACAACTGGTGGAGGTACGAGCAAGTTTATAGTTCATCACGAAAGCCATTCCTATTCTTTGATATTAAAATATGTAATTTGTGAGTGAATAGCTTAAAGCTGGGTTGATTGGTGCGGAATGTGTCCCGTCTACCTTTTAGCGCGGGGAAACAGCGTAGGAAATGTTCCCCCTTTTCATTTTAGACAAACATTTGCAGGCATAATAGAGTACCTAGAGAATCAAGATGGCTGCCGTCGCATAAGACCGCACTTTTCGTGGGGGAGCAGAGTTGATGAAAAAGCATGCCTAAAGCAAGAAAGTCGTCCAGTGTCACTGACAGTAATGTCTGTGACACTGATGTGATGCTGCTGAGATTTCTGGAGCTACTTAGCGATGACCAGGTGGTACGAAAACTTAAGTCGACGTTATACCCGCAGGCGCTCTCGGACAAACTAGACACACAAATACAGACAATCGCGGGCCTGACGTCACAGCTTGAGGGTAAGGAGTGCAGAATCACCGTGCTAGAAGAACAAGTGGAACTTCTACAAAGTGAGTGCGATAACCAAGAACAATACTCTAGAAGATGTAACCTGAGGATCCACGGGATCCCAGAAACTGGGGACGGGGAGGACACTACTTTAAAAGTTTTGGATCTAGTAAACGCCAAAATGGCCGTAACCCCCCCAGTCGCTAAAGAGGACATTGTAGTTAGCCACAGGCTGGGCAAGCAAAGAGACACTGGGGATCGGCCCCGCGCAGTCATCGTCGTATTCAGTAAAATCACAGTGCGGAACGACGTGATTAGAGCTAGACGTCGATTACGCAACACCAGAGACCAGCACCAAGTCTTCGTAAACGAAGATTTGACACAACGCCGCGCTGCACTTGCCGCCGCTACAAGGCAGTTGAAAAGAAACCAAAAAATTGCTGATTGCTGGACCTACAACGCGAAGATTGTAATAAAGACGTTGGCTAACGCGATAAAGATCATCAGCACGCAGGCGGAATTAAACACATTCCAGTGAACACGTGGCCTGAAACCAGAATCCCGGCTCTGATATCTTCGACCGGGAACATTGTCCGTCATATGAACATTTATTTACTACTGACACTCTGATAATACAACTGTAGGTCAGTTATTATCAATAGTAGTTTTGTTTTCAATTATTATTTGTTTTACGGCACAAATGTTAAATTGTATTTTTGTCTTCATATAGTTACAAATACGTTATTACTTATGTAGAACTGATACTCCTAGTTTTTATCATAGGCAGAACATTATTATAATCGATGTTAATTATTAATGATTGTTATGCATTTCAAATTATAAAGGATTGTATATTGTTGCTTAAAATTATATGTACAATTATATTATCTTAACCTTTAGTGTTTTGCTTTGAGGTATCTAGCAAATGTGAACATGTCAGTGATTTCTTTTAATGTCATGTTCTTTCCCCTTTTTAGTCAACTAAATCTAATTTTCGTTGATTGATATATTATGTTATTTCTAATTCATCACAACAAAACAATGTTTTATGTTCTTTCCTCTCTCAATAGTTTGTCCGTTAAATGCATTGGTAATTATATAGGTCTATTTTTAAATGGAAATTAGCAAACATTGTTTTATTTTTATAAACCAAATGTGATATTCTTATAGAGCCATGTATGTGTGTATAATAATAATAATAATAATAATAATAATAATAATAATAACGTTTTATTAGATTAAATGCAAAATTAATTATTTAAACACAATGTTTAACTTGTATTGCCGCTTGAATGTATTACTTTATGTTTGACTGATTTTTTCTTTTCTTACTACATATGTTACTTTTTGTTACTACATATATTATTAAGCAGTGGCGTGTTAAAAAAACACTAAACATATGCTATATATCTCTCCCACGAAAAGGTCCTCTTGCATTTCATGATGCAATTTATCTTTTTTCTTTTGTTCAGTTTGTTCTACTTACAAAGCAACAAGATGTCTATCTCATTCTGTTCTCATAATCACTTCTGCGAGCACTTATGCAATTACTTTCAGTGCATCACTTTATTAAATGACAACAAACACTACACCACTAATAAGCTTAAACATAGGGAGATACATATGTCACTATTTTATGAACACATACTTACAAATACATTTGATATAAAAAGAAAACATAATAAATTGGAAAATTATATAAAAGTATGACGTTAGACGAAACATTCCTTTCATATTTGGGAGGAATTAATAATAATGATTTAATTAATATATTAGACGCAAATCTTATTGACAATTGTGAACCTCAACTAATACGTCGATCATCCTATTATGATACTGACAAGTTTACCGAACTAACGCAAACAAAAAAATCTTGTTTTAGTGTCTTAGCACAAACATTCAATCAATAAATTCTAAATTTAATGAATTGGAGGCTTTCATAGAAGAACTAAGTAGTAACAATTTTAAATTTAATGTAATTTGCTTACAGGAAACTTGGACATCAGAAAATGATGACTTATCACAATTTTACTTACATGGTTATGACTGTATAGCACAAGGTAAAACATGCAGTAAAAATGGAGGGCTAATCGTATATGTCGACAATAACTATAGATCTGAGGTCAAGTTAAAACTAAACATGTATGAACACTGGGAAGGCTTGATAGTCCAAATCCAAATAAATGGTGGTAATATCTCTAAAAGCATAACGATCGGAAACATATACAGACCTCCAAGAACATCAAATGATAACCTAAATGCTTTTATAAATGAATTTTCTTCCATAGTGTCATTATTAGAACACAACTGTAAAAATACTCTAATCATTGCAGGTGATTTTAATATAAAATTGCTCAAATTAAATGAAAATGATATATATAGTAGTTATTTTGACTCCTTAATATCACATAGTCTTTTCCCACAGATTACCTTTCCTACTAGATTTACTAGAACAAATGGTACTTTAATTGATAATTTCTTTTGCAAACTTAGTCAATCTATGTTGGAAAGTACTGCCGGGATTCTCATTAAAAAACTCTCTGATCATCAACCTATTTTATGCTTATAAACACCTCATTAAAGACAGAACCCCCACCTAAATTTGTAAAAATTAATGTACGCAATGCATAAAGTTAAAAATGAAATTAAGTCGTATGATATTTACAACAAGCTAAATAAAAACCCAAATGCAGATACAAATTTAAATTATGACATAATATTTAATGATATTGTGAGGGCAAAGGACAAGCATATGCCAACTAAGCTGGTGAAATTGAATAAGTATAAACATAAAAAATCTATGTGGATTACACAAGGAATACTAAGATCAATACAATATCGAGACAAATTGTATAACAAACTAAAATTAACACATCCAAATTCTTCTAACTATGAAATTATTAACATAAACCTAAAAACATATAATACAACATTAAAACATACTATTCGTGCAGCCAAAAAAGTGTATTTTGAAAACAGACTTTATCGATTTAAAAACGATATAAAAATACCTGGAAAGTTATTAATGAATTTATTTCAAAAAAGCAAACAAATAAAAAACTACCATTATTTTTTATAGACAATGATACCAAAATAACTGATAAAAAGGATATTACAAATAAATTTAATAATTATTTTACAAATATCGGACAATCCATTACACAAGGGATTAAATACAAAGGTAGCAAAAAATACAGTTATTATTTAAATAAAAATGTAACTTCTACATTTACTTTTGACCATATTGATGAAGAAACTGTGAGGAAAACTATAAACAACCTTCCCACAAAAAACAGCTGTGGATTTGATGGTGTCTCAACAAAACTACTCAAAGTAATTGAACCTGTAATTTTAAAATCATTAACACTGTTAATAAACCAAGTTTTATACTCTGGTGTATTCCCTGATAAACTGAAAATTGCAAAAGTTATTCCTATATTTAAGAAAGATGATCCATCCTTATTTGAAAACTACAGACCAATCTCTCTTCTTCCTACCATTTCTAAAGTATTGGAAAAACTAATTTTTATACAATTATATTCATATTTCAACGAAAAGAATTTTCTAAACGATAATCAGTATGGTTTTAGAGCTAAATATTCAACAGAATACGCTGCGATTGAACTAATTGATAGAATTGTGACTAAAATGGATAAAAATGATATACCAATTAATGTATTTCTTGATCTACCAAAGGCATTTGACACTATTGACCATAACATTTTACAATACAAATTAGCATACTATGGCCTTAATGGCTCAGCCTTGCATTTGTTCAAAAGTTACTTACAAAACAGAAAACAATTTACTGAAATTGAACAAATAAACTCAGACATCTTACCTATAACAATCGGTGTCCCACAAGGTTCTGTCTTAGGACCACTATTGTTTATTATTTATATAAACGATTTTTCACAAGCTAGTCAATTATTTAATTTTGTTATGTATGCCGATGACACTACATTATCTACCTCTTTAAATTCTCTGCGCGAAACGACACTCGATAATAAATACAGAAACCATAATAAATGAAGAACTCTGTAAAATTAATGAATGGCTAAATATTAATAAATTATTATTAAATAAAAGCAAAACTAAATATATGGTTTTCCATATGCCTAACTAAACGTATACAAGCACTTACACTTAAAATAGATGATGCATATATTGAAAGAGTAGATGGATTTAATTTTCTAGGATTGACTTTAGACACTAATCTAAATTGGAGAAAACACACGGAGAAAATATCAAATAAGTGTTCAAAAACAATTGGCGTATTAAACCGATTAAAATATGTATTACCATTAGACATAAAAGTGTTATTATATAACACCTTAATATTATCACATATAAATTATTGTATTATGATTTGGGGATATCAAAGAAATAGAATTACAAGCATCAAAAAAAGGTTATGCGAATAATAACCTTAAATACATATAATTCACATACATAACCACTAAAAATCTTAAACTACTGAAAATAGAAGATATGTTAAAATTTACAAGAATTAAAATTTTATTTTAAATATATTCATAAACAATTACCTTCGTATTTACTAAACTGGCAAATTATACCAAGTATTAATATACACAATTATAATACTCGCGCAAAAGATAATATACATACTTTTAGAGCTAAGCATGAATTTGCAATGAAATGTCTCAGACACAGCCTCCCAAATACTATAAATGAGACTCCTGATGCAATTAAAAACAAAATATACACTCACAGCTTGCATGGCTTTATAATTTATATAAAAACATGTTTGCTAAATAACTACAGTGATATATGTACTCTATCACATTGTTACATATGTCAGCTAAATTAATAAATACAGTATATGTTAATGTTCATTAGCCCATTTCCACACCACATCCACACTTTCTTACTTAAACCTAACACTTCCAAATAAACATTTGAGTTAGACATCTTGTATACTAAGGACCATACTACTTTATTCCATGAAATTATGGTGGCTCCTGTGACAACGACATTATTGTCTTAATAGGAGCTACCGATCCCAGTTAGTAAATGTTATATGATTGCGGGTTTTTATTTTGGTACAATCAGAATTACTATAAGTACACATATTTGTATGTATTGTAAGCCTTAACGTATAGACTTATAATAGTATGTGAACATGATATAATATGTGTGTATGTATGCTGGTATAAATGTACTAACGAAATTGATGTACTTTCAACAAATTCTATACCTACTTGGGGTCAATAAATATTATGGTTATGGTTATAGTCCCATGCCTTATTTTCCTTTTTTAACTTACACATGACGACAATTTATACAGTATACCACCCGGTACCACATTGAAGCTCACAAAACTCGAATCGTGTGTCCATTATTAATTTTTACTTTGTCTTACTAATATTAATACAATTATATAGTAAACAAAAATATATTGTGCCTTCACAATCTTCATTCGCGTACCATTTTTCACCGTCATGTTATTCAAATCGAAATAGTTTAAATTGGAAATTATAGCTCTGGAAATTAAAGCGACATGATAAGTTCGTGGCGTTTTACTTTTATTGCAAAATCATGTTAATCACTATAAGTGGTAACTATTGTAGCGTCCTGACCGCCAGTAAATGTTTTAACGAAACAGAACTGACTTCGTAATGTTAAACGTCGAATGTTTATAAGATTCCCGACGCTGTCACTCAAATCGCCTTGTTGTCACTCAAATTCCGGAAGTGCGAGGTCGTGACCCGACGGGGACGGAGCTACATATGACGTTCGCAATCCATCATGGCGTTAATGGTAACACAGTTTATCTTGTAAAAGTAACGTGGCATGACTAGTTATGCAGGAGGTAAAAAGCATAAGTTATTACATTAAACAAATTCTACCATATAGGCATAACATGAAATTCGTTATATAGACTAAATGGAAGTAAAATCAAGAAGTGGGATATTAAGATAAATTGTTGTCTTCATTGTTATGTTATGTCCTTACATATGGAGTAACACCCACATGTTTGGAGTGACACCCACCCTTTGACCTTTACCAACTGGGAGCGTGCACCTGGCTCGGGTGTGGCAGTTAGTTAATTAGTTGTTATTGGCTATAAAGGTTTTCTAATTATAGGATGTCTCTTGTCTGGTGTTATGATGTGCACACAACAGATTACTACAAATATATACCATGTTTTTATAATACATGTAACGCTCCTGGAAAAAACACACCCATACATACAAATTGCATTCACAAATAAAAACTTACTTCATACCATTAAGAATGAAAACAAATACACGACACGACAGCACGTGCAACCCGACAACTTGTGTTCATGTGATACTGCATCACGTGACCCTGCATGCCCTTCTGGGCTTTTAGCCACGCCTACAACGGTTTCGAAAAGGCCTCGTGGTCGATGTGTACAGTGAGTAAGCGGCCCCTTACTACGTCTATTTCAAAAACCAAAATGGGACTTGAAAACATCTTTATACGAGGTATAATTTAATATTAACATTTAACATTATTTTGCAATAAAAAATAAAAAGCCACGAACTGATCATGTCGCTTTAAGAGAGGCGAGTTAGCCAGATTCAACGTTTCCGTTAGGTGGCACCACAATTTGTCGCGAACGTTTGTTTCGATTCGATCATCTCGTTTCAACTTCATCTATGCACGTCCATATGTATGCGCGCGCTCGCGTGATTGCGTGAGTGAGAGTGTGTATGTATGTGTATGTGCTATTTATTTTAATAGCGACATTAACAAGTGGACAGCAGGGACATGTACATATTTCACCTTTCTTTCTTCTCATATTATAGTAACACAGTACTGTAATATTAACCTACATATTGCTTTGAGTTTTTTGTTTATCAAACTAGTGTCTAATTAGTTGCCGATATATTGTGTTTATTTTCTTCAGCTGATGCCGCTCGTGCCCTAAGGGTCTTTACGGTTATAAAAGTTTTTTTTTATATATATATATATATATATATATATATATATATATATATATATATATATACCATGTTTCGTTATTACACTTTCGAAAAAAAAAAACACACACACCCCACAAAACACACACACACACACACACACACACACACACACACACACACACACACACACACACACACACACACATTACACAAAAAATTAACTAAAAAATCAATATTTTTATTTATAAAATTTATTTAATTATATATATATATATATTTATTATTTTTAATTATAATTATAATTATATTATTTTTTTAACTATGTTCACTATATAAATAGTAATTTGACCAAATATGCATTTAAAGACCTTAGGCTACCACAGGCCATTGTTTGCATGGATACCTTTACAGTTTTAACTGTTAGTATACATTGTATGCACACACACACAATGTGTAAAGACGCACAGTGATCAGGTGAACTATGTGGCATTGAGGCTTTTCTTACATATTTAGTAGACGAAAGCTGCAGTTGAGAATACAATAATATTTTGCAAGCCTGCGTCTCATGTCATTTAAATAACCTGACTACTTGTTTCAAATAATGTCTATTTTACACGGGTGAGTAGCCTGAGCCAGTTTATTTACATACCAGTCATAACTGAAAAACATGTATGAGTGAGAAATTGGCATGCCATTTATTGACCACAGAAATCACAGCCATGGAATGTCGAAGAGTCTCTATTTGGGAGTGCAATCCCAAATTTATTACGAGTGCTATAATAAGGGCGAAAATTTGAAAATTGATTAGCCCTACCTACCGTACAAGACAAGTTGGGTACTTGTCCCCCCAAAAAAAATTTTACAATGCAAAAATTAGGCTAAGCCCCCAACAACGGTTAACTAATTCAAATGAATACGGGAGCCAAGCACCTAATGGAATATTGTTCCTGGATATACACACATAACAAAATCACCAATTACCGATACA
>JAODUO010001504.1:0-45000 GCA_025642075.2 Ridgeia piscesae
GTAGTGTGCCGGCGTTAAATAGCCTGTGTGCCGGTCTCAGTCTTGTCCATTGTCGCTGTCTGTAGTGTGCCGGCGTTAAGTAGCCTGTGTGCCGGTCTCAGTCTTGTCCATTGTCGCTGTCTGTAGTGTGCCGGCGTTAAGTAGCCTGTGTGCCGGTCTCAGTCTTCTCCATTGTCGCTGTCTGTAGTGTGCCGGCGTTAAGTAGCCTGTGTGCCGGTCTCAGTCTTGTCCATTGTCGCTGTCTGTAGTGTGCCGGCGTTAAGTAGCCTGTCTGCCGGTCTCAGTCTTCTCCATTGTCGCTGTCTGTAGTGTGCCGGCGTTAAGTAGCCTGTGTGCCGGTCTCAGACTTGTCCATTGTCGCTGTCTGTAGTGTGCAGGCGTTAAGTAGCCTGTGTGCCGGTCTCAGACTTGTCCATTGTCGCTGTCTGTAGTGTGCCGGCGTTAAGTAGCCTGTGTGCCGGCGTTAAGTAGCCTGTGTGCCGGTCTCAGTCTTGTCCATTGCCGCTGTCTGTAGTGTGCCGGCGTTAAGTAGCCTGTGTGCCGGTCTCAGTCTTCTCCATTGCCGCTGTCTGTAGTGTGCCGGCGTTAAGTAGCCTGTGTGCCGGCGTTAAGTAGCCTGTGTGCCGGCGTTAAGTAGCCTGTGTGCCGGCGTTAAGTAGCCTGTGTGCTGGCGTTAAGTAGCCTGTGTGCCGGCGTTAAGTAGCCTGTGTGCCGGTCTCAGTCTTCTCCATTGCCGCTGCAGCGATCTCACTGTTCACAACAGTTTCCTCTTCTCATTTCGGTGATTCTCCAACAGTTCATATCATGTTTCATATACGGAGATCAATTTTGCGAGATTGGAAAGGCCGCCAAATTGGGGTCAACAATCTAGAAACATTGATCGAATTTTCAATGTCGCGAAAATGAAACGTTCAAATTGTACACTCGTTTTGTCATTTTGTGTTACTGTAGATATAGAAACCAAAAATAACAGAAGTGGAGACACACCAAAGCCGCGCAGGTTCACACACAATGTATACTTTAAAATTACAATATTCATCTAATGCATGTCGATAGATATATATGTCGTATTTCTTAGGAACACACGCGCACTGTCCCGTCGATAGTGAACTAAGATTTGCGTTTGCGAAATAATTATTGTAGGATATTTTTAATACACATGTACAAGGTTTGTGCATATTATTGTCGTCACACAATCCGCGTGAATCGACGAAGAAAGGTGACATGTCTTTTTGTTGCATTCTAGCGCAGACATACAACAAGATTGCATGACATTTATATAAAGCAGCGCGACACGCCCGCATGCACGCACACAGAATATCATAAACACACACGCTCTCACGCAAGTACACGCACGCACACACGCATGCGCACGCACAATCATACACATACTGGCAGGCACAGACACATCCAAATCACTATGTTTCGTTGTTAGTTTACCCCAGATTAACCAGACTCCGTGAGGTGGCAGCACCTTTCAGCCCCACGTATAATAATCCTATGTGAGGTGATAATTCAAGTGGCGACATCAGGTGGATTAGGCCAGTAGTAATCTCAGTAATACCCTAGCGGCGTCCGTAGTAATCAGCCTGAGTCTTTATAAATCCAGTTCAAACCAGTACTCGTCCCATTCGCCACTTTGAGTTCGACGAGAAGCAGCATAATCATTTATTGCAGAATTCAATTTAATTTATTCGTATTTGCAAATTTATAGTTGTTTGCTGTTGGGAAATTGTTTATCCCACCCACCTCCCTGTTCCACACATTATAGTTTCTTGACGCTTTTCCCTGTCTAGGTGCACGAGGTTTTAGCCTCATTTTGTTTTCCTCTTATGGTGTACTCAGGGTTTTTAGTGCGGTAAATTAACGTTGGCAGTATTGCGTGTTGACCCCCACCAATTTGGTGTCAATCGTAAATAATGTGTAATTATATTGTTGGTGTTGGTTGTACATATGTATAATGCATGTAGGTGTTGATTTCCAATGCCTTTGAAGCCGGCATGTTTGCTGATACGATACTTATGTAACTATTGTTTATAATAATGTGTACATATTAAAGTCATTCATTTGGCCAATTTCAATCAAACTTGGTCTTGCATTATTGCTTTGCATAGGAGGGTGTATGTGACGGCAGTTGCATACATGCATGTATACGTGATATCGTCATAATTATTGTTGGTTTGTGGTTAATCATTTTACGTTTACCTGGGTCGAAAGTTTCACAAGCGTGACAACTACAGCATGCAAGGCTTTTGTTCACCTCCTTGTACACCACGGCTCGACCACGGCAACGCTGTCCTGTGTGGCATCTCGGACCGCCTCTTGCACCATCTCGATATGGTGCAGCGCTCGGCGGCCACAGTCGTGCATCATATCAGGCGGGGCGACCGGCGATGAGTGACGGCCGCGTTGTAAAACCTGCACACGGTGCCCGAGAACTATCGCACTGACCACAAGCTATGAGCCACTATCACGCGCTCCACCATATGACACTACAGTGCCTCGCCTCGCCTCGCCTCGCCTCGCCTCGCCTCGCCTCGCCTCGCCTCGCCTCGCCTCGCCTCGCCTCGCCTCGCCTCGCCTCGCCTCGCCTCGCCTCGCCTCGCCTCGCCTCGCCTCGCCTCGCCTCGCCTCGCCTCGCCTCGCCTCGCCTCGCCTCGCCTCGCCTCGCCTCGCCTCGCCTCGCCTCGCCTCGCCTCGCCTCGCCTCGCCTCGCCTCGTACACCACATCGTACGTGACCTCGTCTCGCTCATCACGTCATAAAGAAATGTATATTATATCTTAGCTTTTTTATGTATCGTATCATTGGATTCGTCCATGGCTGAGTCACGGTGTTCTATTGCAGGAACCTGCAATTGACAACCAATCGTAAACTTCTGTCGCACAGTTGGATATGGTACAGATCAGTCAGCACGCTGGGCATAGATGCTCATGCATAATAATTTAGCACGAAGCTTAACAACCAAATAAACGAATCTTCTCACACACGCAGTGCTGCGATAAAATCTTCAGCGTTTACACAGAAATAGCGTCGCCTGTTTCAGCCTGAGGAACCAGCTGCAAATGTTAACTGAACGTATACTTCAGTCACACAGCGAGGTGACATTCAGAAAGCGGGCAGCATGCTGGACAAAACATGAACCGCAATGATAAGTTAGCAACAACCGTAATAGTATAGTCGGAAGGGTACCGTGCACCCACCGGAAATATACTATTATTTGGTATCACTAGATCAGAAAAAATACATAGAAAAACTGTTTTCTATGTTAACAAGTCAGCAAAATGTCCCACGTATCATATTTATGCAAATTAGTGCCGCCATTATTGAAGCATTTATTCTTCACTATATCTCAGCTAATATTACAGATAACTGACAAAATAAGATGTATAGTTCAATGTTATGAGGGTCAGCGACCACACTAAAACTATTGTTGATATTTTTCAACATATCTCGGCCAATGTCGCATATAACAGCACAAATAAGGTGTCCAGACCCATGTTTTCAGGGTCAACGATCATCAAAGGACCATTCTTGAATTGACGAATTTTCAGTGAAAGCGATTGTGAATGATGATTTAACACTTATCGTTTGAAGCCCATGAGAGGTTGAGTCGCGCAGCTCAGAAAGATCATTCTGATTTGCTGTTTACATAGATCAGTAAACGAGTTGGTAAATGAACTTAGTGGAATTTCTTTATTCACAATACATTGAATTTATCCGCATATCAACCTTTGGTCGCAAAAACAACACGATTTCGTAAGTAGATGCCCTCAAAAACTCTTTCGACTTACCTGCAATATTGGATGAGATACAGCGAAAAAGAATCGCATTTTCGTTAATGCTTGCACATTAGAATTTGCACAGCATGTCAGGGACACACGTAGTTAATTCAAGAATGGTCCTTTGACGATCGTTGACCCTGAAAACATGGGTCTGGACATCTTAATTGTGGTGTCATGTGTTTGCGAGACATGTTGAAAAATTGATTTCTCAATAATGGCGGCACTAATTTGCATATTAAACTGTCATGGACATATGTGATCATGTCAACAATAGTTTTATTATCGTCAATGACCCTCATAACATGGGTCTATACATCTTATTTTGTCAGTTATCTGCAATATTGGCTGAGATTTAGTGAAAGATAAAAGAAAATTATATTTTTAAAATAATGGCGGCACTAATTTGCATAAAAAACGACACGTGGGATATTTTGCTGACTTGTTAACATATTTTTTTCTCCGATCTAGTGATACCAATTAAAAGTATATTTCCGGGGTGTGCACGGTAAGCCCCTCTTCCGATTCGACTAAAAAGGTCACATCTTGTTTCACGCCACCTGGAATGTAAAGCCGTGAAAGTATCGCCAGAGGGTGCATGACCTTGTGCATTTGTCTGACCATGGCGACGAATTTGTTAGGACAACATGTAATTATTTTCCAAAGGCTGTAGTTTCAAAGACTGGTCAGTTCGACATAGTTCGTGTACAGATCACGGTTTAGCTCCGGGCACTCTTACTGAAGTCAGCCAGCAGCAAGTAGGACGTCAGCTGTGACTCTGTTTGCTCCGAGGCCACACTACCTCCCTGGAAGACGATGGCGGACGTTGCTCCAAATGGACGTTTTAGGATTATATACGCGAATTGTTTCTAGCGAAAGCCAAACAGCACCATCTCGCAAATAGGGGCTATTTTGAGGCTTCAAAAGTGCGTTAAGGTGCAATTTTTGTTTAACGATTGAACTAAAGCACTGACGCATTGGATGTAAGCAAGACCAGTTGGCAGGGTGTGGTTAAGCATCAACACCAGCCGACGGCTGCGACAACGAAGAAGATCCAGACGGTTGAGACCAAATGCTTCAAACTACTGTTGCACGTATCTTGGGGCGAACACAAGACCAATGACTTTGTTCGGAGACAGCTCAAACCCTCTTGCAGACCCACAGGGGTCCCTCCTCGCAGCGGTGAGGAAAGAAAGGTGACATGATAGGCCACGTCACACGCCACGACACCTGTGCTAAGACAATCACGCATGACCTCTTGGAAGGTAGAGAGGGCGAGGCAGGCAAGGAAAGGCCTGGATGGACAACACACGGGTGTGGACCGACTTTGTCGTGCAGATGTTACTGACACTAGCGGCAGATGTCCCGGCTGGAAAGCATTCTCTGTGTCTACGTCCCTCGTCAGTCCCGTACGACCGTGCATGCGCGTGTGCCTGTGTACATGCGTGTGTTTGTACGCGTAAATATCTCGCTGGCTACGATTTTATTTCAGTCCTTTTTAAGAATAGTGATAGAGTCTCTGCATATACTTATAGGCCTATATATTGCATACAGTTTATAACACACCAATAATTATGAGATGACAGTCGGTATTTTTCTGCATTGATATCTCTTTGATTGGTGATATAAGGATGAAACATCACTGACTGTTTTAACAGAAATGAAAGGGTGTCATGTTTCAAAGTGGTTTGTGGGAAACTAAGGTATTAAACTTTCACGAATGTTCCAGGACAGTTTGCAATAAGAGACATATTCAATTGTTTTTAAAGGAAATTAAGGAAACGTTATAATGGCCGCTTATAAAAAAGTCAAATGAGGTCTAGGGAGTACGCCACGCTAACGCAAGCATTATTCTAGAGGGACGTGTGTCACGCTGTTCCCGGATCCTCCTATGAATACAAATATTTGTAATAAACGTGGCGCCAAAGGTTGTTGAGTAAACTTGCGTGTGTGCGTGAACATTAGTATTGTGAATGACACTCTCCAATCAGCGACTCATTTCGTCTGTGTGGTTCCCGACGTTTTGATGTGTGACGTCATAGATGTTTTACGTCCACCAATCACGTGATGTCGTGATTGACATCACGTGATTGGTAGACGGAAATATATGATGTCACAGAACAAACTTTCGGAAACTACGCAGTCGCTGTTTGGATATGTTGTGACGATGACGTATTTGTTAGAATTTAAATATCGTGGTCTGAGGACAGTCGACGTACAAGGCCATGTGTGGAACTCGCGATTGAGATCACCGAGACAAACTTAACTATAAGTACAACATAGGCATTATTTTATAATTTTCCACCGTTTTATTGAATGGAACGAAGCATTGTAATATATGTAATCATTCTAATGTTTGCTGTTTGTATTATTTGTGCAGGTCGTCGTTCCATGTTTTAGTTTTATTCGTCCGTAATAACGAGAGTTCGGTTGCGAATGACGCTTTCTCTCTTCGGAGCTTTCTCTCCTCGGACGATATGGTGACTTTCAGCTTCCGCAAATCGAACAAAACACAGTACATACACATAACAGACACGTAAGTCGAACAGACAAGCAACATTTCTCTCGTCCACAAACCACCACACGCACAGGCGAATCCAATCAACAGTGCGAACTTTTTCAGGACACTGTGATTGGGCCTGTTTCTCATCCGGCGATTGCAACGGTCCCCCGTAGCAAACACCTCGTCACAAAACTAAACAACACTGAACATATAATCGGGCGTTGACACTAATACGTCGTAGTTGCCCACAGAGAAAGAGACTAGACACGGACAGAACGTACGGGGCGGAAGCTATACCAGACTTCAGTGACAGAAGATATGTTGCCGGTAGAGATTGTGGCAGCGATGACTTAAGTTGCCGGTAGCGGTCGTGGCGTTGCCGTTAGCAATCGTGGCCTTGCCGTTAGCGATCGTGGCGTTGCCGTTAGCGGTCGTGGTTATGCCGTTAGCGGTAGCGTTCGTTGCGATTTGTTGCCGATAGCGGTGGCGATGTGCTACCGATAGCGGTCGTGGCGTTGCCAGTACAGGTCGTTGCGTTGCAGGAAGCGATGGCAGCGGCGATGCGTTTCTGGTAGCAGTGGTGGCAACGCCGATATCAGTGAAGGCATTTTGCCGGTGGATGTCATGACGGCGATGCGTTGCCGGTTGATGTCGTGGTGCCGATGTGTTACCGGTAGACCGTAGCGAATTCGACGCGATGATATTGTAGCGCTTTCAGGCCCGGTGGCCGACACGATAGGTTCGGTAGACGAGACGCTAGAGTCTCCAGCGACGCCGCGATACACCGGGTAGTCGCCCGGTGGCTGTGAGCGATGCCGTGAGCGTGATTGGCCCGGTAGTCAAATGCTGAGAGGCCCGGTGCGGTAGTCGAGACGATGGTTGATCAACTTGATGCCGTAATTTGGGCCCGGTAGTCGACAAATGACGCGATGTAGCGAAAAAGTCCGACGGTAAAGGCGTCCGTCTTGCTTTTTCGCAGCCTTTTTGTGTTGGCTTCTCAAGTTGAGCTGTACTGATCTGTTTCTGAACGTGCCTCTTGCTCGGTACACGGCGCCCAACTGGTTTCCTCAAAGGTCAAACCAACGTATAACGTCACTCAGTCGAAGGTTTTCATTGGCTAAAAGTGAAGTCTGTTCTCTAGAGACAGCACAAGAGGAAGACGTCGAGGAAACGCGAGGCCGACATAGTCCACGATGGCTTTCGTACATAGTCAATCGCGCGAGGGGTCGAGAGCGAACTCAATCTCTTCACCCTACCACCGGCCCAGACCAGCGTCGTCGAGAGTCACACGGTGCGGTAACAACCCATGTCCTCGCTCCACTCGGGAAGCCAATTAAATCGCCGTACCGATTGAGTAGATGGGAAATAAAGTTATGAACTCGAAAACACTGTGTTCAGGCGTCGTTTAAATTGAAAACATAATTTACAAAAAAGTAGACCCAACATTTGTCGGCACATAACACATTTTTCGGACGCCACCTCTTCGCGCGAGAAACAGCCTTAATTATTTTGATTATGACAAAGCTTCTTCCAGTGCCTCAACATTTTACATTTGTTTATATTCATCCCCCAAAAAGTTGTGCCCAGACGGATTTTTCAAAAAGAAAAATCACTTGTCTGCTTTTCAGGGCGTCACATGTTGTGTACGGACGCATTTTTGTTCGTTCGATTTTATAGCGTTACTAATATTTAGCGCCACAGAACACGATCACACTTAATGGCAGCTATGCTTCTTGCATTATGACTACTTTTAACCATCTTATTGTCACAAATGGCCAACGAAAACAACGATCTTTTTTAAAGAAAAACATCCAGAGAACAAAACAAACACTACATCTGATTCGTGACATTCTGTAACCAATTCTCTTTTTATTTGTAAGCTACAGAAATAATGTCACATAGGGGTCTACACCACGTCGTGCATTACAAACACAGAACACGATATGACTGCTCTCTACATACCACAAGTGTTCATTTGTCTCTCAGCAGAACCTTGCTGCTACCAGTTCATTCAGTGGACATGTTTAACACGAAACGTTATCCTAGCATACGTTTGCAAAACGTCATCAGACATATTCGTTTAGAGCCTCACGGCTAATGTTATCATCTCTTGTTGTTAGTCTACGTTAATGATTTACTCATGCCTTTACCTTCTTGCAATTATTATTAATGAACATAATACAACCTCATAATTAGCGTTACTTGTAAATATTTACAAAAAGTGGTTTCTTAATATCCTTGATCGTTGTGCATCTTACGGCTTTGTCACAGCCGCAGTTTTCAGCGTTGTTTGTAGCACGTACAGCGGGTGTCATGTTAAATACAAATCTTAATCTCCGCTTTTTAATGACATGCAGATACCTCTGTCACGTAAGCACGTGTGTACCTCACCTGCTGTAAACAGGTGCGCGCGCGACTCTCAACTATGCACTGATAACTCTCGTGTGCGCTGCGCTTTTCGTGAGCAAAGTGCCACGCGAGGCGGTGAGCAAAATATCTATCGTGTTTAATATTTTCCGCCTCGCGAGGCGAAAGTCTCACCGTGTGCGCTGAACGTGAGCTATGTGCTCAGCGGCAAAAATAAACTGGCCAATACAAATCCTCAGCCTTTACCGTATTTCAGAAATGGCGACTACACACGACATCACAGAGTGAAGGAAGTCCTGTTACAAGTAAAACTGGTTGAAATGTGGCCGGATTATCCGTGCTTATACTACGCCAGCCCAGCATCTGTTAAAACAGGAATCCTCGGCCTTCAGTTCTCTCATCAAATGTAACTATAGCCTACGCCTTGTCCCCGACGTCTTTGCACCCAACTCCTAGTCCACGTCGTTCGGCAAGGTGCACTCAAACAACGTCGACGTTCACATTGTGCGGCGAACTACATCAAGCTTTGCCTTCGACTTTGCCATGCGACAATGTTGATAACGGTTATATTGGAACCACATTATAAATGTTGCACGACATCTCGTAAATCAAACAATTGCATTTTAGCTTTCACAATTGTGAGTTATTTTTGTCGTAAAGTAACACAATTTTAAGAAAACATTCGTTGGAATGTCTGAGTATTTCACGTGTTTTTCTTACAGTTTTGATGTAATTTGCAAGGCAACCAGACAATGTGATGTATAAGTAACTTGATATAAAGCGGTTAGCTCAGCGTCTTTCTCACCGTGTTCGCTGAAACGCAGCGTGAGCTATCACTATCAGCTGAGCCAACAGGCTCGTGTGCCTGTTGGCATAGCTCTCGCGTTCGCCGGGCTTTAGGGACAAGTATGGCGTCGTTGGAGCACGCAAAACATGATTAATATTGTAACACAGTCGCTTCATCGGTGATGAACTCAGTCGCGACATTCTGGTACAGGGTCAAAGTTGATTGACCACCTGAGGTGACGTTGCTCATCGCCAGACGCGCGCGCATGCGCAATATGTGGAACGACATCCTAAAACGGATATACGTTCCAGGCCGTAGCAACGATCAAAAGGTCGCTGTGACTTTCTGATGCGATCACGTGACATACAAAAGGTAGACAAGAAATTGATGCTGACATCTAATAATTAAGGATACTAGTCATACAAACGTTGCGTCGCAGCGCTTATTATGCGTTAACTAATGGTGTCTACTATCGTAACATGTAGGCTATTCCCTAACTTGCCATATCTGTCATCATAATTTTTATTTTTCCATATTAAAAACGTAAATGCGGATTTTGATTCACATAAACGGCCAAAGCGGTTTCACGAACCGCGGAATAATCTCATGTCTGTATTATTCGCCATGTAAATTGAAATGGGGGTTATAATATGTAATAGTGGGTCACGATACATGGCGTGACTCCATGCGACTGGAGCTTATTGGGGACTAAGCGAGACTAATTGGGGACTGGACACAAGAATAATATTCTAACGATGGATGACAGTTGTAGCTTCCGACTGATGAATACTATGAAAATCAGTTCATAAATATCTTTGTTATACGTTTCTTATCTTAAATGTCCGATTTAATATTGAGTTTACCACACTATCATAGACATATAGCGATTTACGTAGTGTAGTTAATAGATGTATCATAAAACAACACGTGTATCAACTTTTACCCTAGTCCTCAGTGCCTTTAGTACCTCAGTCTTGTATTACCGTAAAGTGCCGTATTTAACACCATGATAATCTCATTACATCTTCCCTTCTTGCTTTAACTAAAGTACATTATAAGTTTTATGCACATTAGTTCTGCACATTTCGATGTTATCTCACAAGTTCGTAAGTCTTCATTCACTGTTCTTAACTGTTCAGTTTGTATCAGTCCAATTAAAGGCACGATAATGTCCTGTTTGACTACTCCTGATTATCTACTTTATACGCAAAGAAACTTGCATTTATAACTAGAAACCAGGGTAGACTGCCCTTTGTTTCGTCTAATGTTATATGAATGGGATTATTCTGCCCATTGCTATCACTTTAGTCGTATACATAACGACTCGGCAGCTTGATGATCCGGCCACTACGTGTAGTGCGCACATCACTCATTGTTGACACAGGCTGTGACTGGTCTGTGGAGTGGCTTGATTGTGCTGCCTCCGGAGTCACTGCTGACTGATTTGTTGAGGCTGTGGCTCCTCCCGACGGGTGATCTACACAAACCTCTTTCTCTCTGTCGTCGTCGTCGTCATCATCGTGTACTGGCACAAACCTCTCTTGTGTCTTTAGCAGATGACGTGTGTTTCTTCGTAAACGCTTACCCCTCTCAAGCTCCTCTAGGGACGAGTTGGGTGCTACCCTTGCCAGTACTTGCGCTTTCTCACTCCACACACCATCACCTCTGACCCTGACTGTGTCAGTAGTCTCTAGTGGCTTGAGTTGATTGCTACCATGATCATAATAGCGCTTCTGTTTGATGTCTGGCAACTTGTGCATGGTGACATGTTCTTCTGCGCTGGGCAGCTTCGTTCTCAGTTTCCTGTTCATTGAGACCTCTCCAGGAGATCGGTCACTTCCCGACAGTGGTGAAGTTCTGTAGTTTAGCAATGCCAGGTACGGATCCTCGTAATTCTCCTTGGCTTTCTTCAACAAACGCTTCACGATTTATACCGCTTTTTCCGCCTTTCCATTACTCTGTGGGTACTCGGGACTAGATGTCACATGTTTGAAGCCGTATTGCATTGCAAACTGTCGGAACTCACGGCTGCTGAACTGTGGTCCATTATCTGACACAACCACAGAAGGAAGACCGTGTCTTGCCATGATGGATTTCATGTGACTTATGGTGTCTATGGACGACAGATCTTCTAGTTTGGCCACTTCTGGGTAGTTTGATGTATAGTCGACAACCACCAAGAAGTTCTTGCCAAACAGCGTGAATAAGTCTGCTCCTATCTTCCGCCTAGGTTTCTCGGGTATTTCATGTTGTTCCATTGGCTCTTTTGCCTGCTTGTACCTGTGTTTCTGACATGTACCGCATCGTCCTATGTGGTTTTCAATGTCGTTGTTGCTGTTGGGCCAGTACATCACTTGTCTTGCTCTGGCCTGGCATTTTTCTATGCCTAGATGTCCTTCGTGAATCTTCTTCAGCATATCACCATGTAGTGTTTTAGGTATGATAACTTTCGGTCCTTTCACCAACACCCCATCGATTTCAGTGATATCACCTCTGAAGTGGTAGTATGGTTTCAGTGATTGCGCATGATCACTTTCCCATCCGAAGTGCACTGCATTCAGGACGTCTTTCAGTTCCTCGTCGTCCTTTGTGTGGGTGGCAATCTTTTCCCACATTGGATCACTCACTTGTGCATTCTGTCTGATCATATCCAAGTGTGCTTTGATCTCCTCTTCTGTGTTACTTTTCTGTACACTTCTGTCAAATGCACGTGACAGAGTGTCGGCTACTATCAGGTATTTTCCCGGTTTGAACTCGAGTTTCAAGTCATACCTTCTCAATCGCAGCATCATTCGTTGTAGACGAGGCGTCAGATCGCACAGATTCTTCTTGTGGAGTGAAACCAAGGGCTTGTGGTCGGTTTCTCCTATTACCGTAGCACCATACACATACTCATGGAACTTCTCACATGCAAAGACTAGCCCTAAAAGCTCCTTCTCAATTTGAGCATAGTTCTTTTCTGCAGAGGTCATGGCACGCGAGATGAACGCAACTGGAAGCCAATTTCCATCGTGCTCCTGTAGAAGTACGGCTCCCAAGCCATCCTTTGAAGCATCACTCGATATTTTGCTTCTTCTAGCTGGATCGTAGAACTTCAGGAGTGGTTCCGTCGTGAAGAAGTCTTTTATGTCTTGCCATTCCTTTGCCTGTTCGGCTTCCCACTGCCAGTCGTTCTTCTCGAGTAGCAGTTGTCTCAGGGCTGTTGTCTTTACCGTCAAGTTCGGCACAAACTTGGCCATGTAGTTTACCATGCCAAGTGCTCTCTGTACTTCCTCTTTGGTCGTGGGTACTGGCATGTTGCAAATTCCAGCAACTTTGTCCGGATCTGGCTTGATTCCCTGGTGTGTTAGCTTTTCTCCTAAGTACGTCAATTCTGTGAACCAAATACGCACTTTTTCTCGTTCAGTTTGAGTCCAGAGCGTTTGATGGTGGCCAACGCCCTCTTCAGTCGAGCGTCGTGCTCGTCTCTTGTTCGTCCCCAGACGACTATGTCATCCATGAAGACTTTGACTCCTGTCTCGCTCTCGAACAGTTGCTGAATCTTGGCATGGGATATTTCTGGTGCACAGTGGATCCCATGTGGAAGTCTTTTGAAGGAGTATCGGCCGAAAGGCGTAGCGACTGTACATAGCTGTGTACTCTCTTCGTCTAGCTGAATTTGGTAGAACCCTTGTGATGCGTCCATTTTGGTGAAGTACCTTGCATCTGCCATCTCACTGAGGATTTCAGACCTGTGTGGCAGGTGGTAGTGTTCTCTTCTGATGTACTCATTGAGGTCCATTGGATCTAGACACAGTCTCAGGTCACCGTTGGGCTTCTCCACTATCATCAGTGGCAGCACCCAATCCGTTGGTCTTTCGGCTTTGACCAGCACCTCTGTCTGAACCAGTCTGTCAAGCTCTTTCTTCAACTTCTGCTTCTGAGACTGCGGAACTTTCCTCGCCGGATACACAGAGGGTACATAGTTTTGTCTTGATGTATCTTGCATGTCCCTTCCAAACAGCCTAGTCCCTTGAAGATATCCGGGTACTCTTTCTTTATTTCTGCACTTGTCAGGACCCCATTTTCTTTAACTGTGCAAACTTTCCGTACGCCACACTCTCTTGTCACCAAGCCCAGTCGCTCACTGTCGCTGGCTCCGATGAGTGACTGTCTTCCTTTGGAAACAACTACAAATTGTACTCTATGTTTCGTTCCCATGTGGTTGACTGTAGCAATGCATATTCCAAGAGTTTCGATGTGTTCTTCATTGTACGTTTTCAGCTTGGGACGTCGCTCTGTCAGTAGTTTTGGCTTACTGGCAAGCCCCTCATAATCGCTCAGACTCATATTCACCTGGGCACCGCTGTCTACTTTCAACGGCACAAGACTGTCACATACTGTCAACAAGGCGATCCATTCACACTGTTGTGTATAGCTGACACAAAGAAACCTCCTTCGTCGCCAGTGCTGTCATTGTCTACACCGACAACTTGCACTCTTCGCGTCAAACACTTTGAGGCATAGTGATTTCTGCCGCCACATTTGTCACAAGTGGCGCCCCATGCCGGACACTTTCGGAACTTGTGGGCTGTCCCGCAACGTTTACATTGTTTCTTTTTAGGTGTCAGGGCGTTTCTTGTTGCTTGTTCCACTACAGGGACTTGTTTTTTTTCTTAGGTTCATTTTTTTCAGTTTTCGGATCATGTTCACACTTGCACTGTTTTCTGCGCCAGTTAACACTTTCATTTGCGCTTGCGCGGCTTCGTTTGCTTTGCAAATGTCTATTGCCCGCTCTAACGTTAGCTCTAGCTGAGTAACCTTTCCTTTATTTTGGAGTCTCTAATGCCCACTACCACTCTATCACGTATCGGGCTATCTTGCAGCGACCCAAATTCACATGACTGTGACTTCAGCCTTAAGTCCGTGGTAAAACTATCTATCGTCTCACCTTCACCTTGTACTCGGGTGTGAAACACGTATCGCTCGTAAATGACGTTTTTTCGCGGCACGCAGAACTCGGTGAACTTTCTCACGACTGTGTTAAATTGTTCTGCTGTTTCCGCCGGGACGGCTGGTTGATTACCTACTGCCGCTTTGGCAGGTTCGTACGTGAATGTACGAAACACTTCTTGTGCCTCGGCTCCAGCAACTGTCAACAAGATGGCAACCTTCTTCTTGTCTTCCGATCCGTCCTCTCCGACAGCTGCCAAATACCATCGAAAACGCTCCAGGAACCTTTCCCACCGATCAGCCAGGTTACCACCGGCTATTTTCAGTTCATGTGGTGGCTTCAGTTTGTCCATCTTTTCGGTTCTTTTATTTTAAACGCCAATTCCTGGTACCATGTATCATAAAACAACACGTGTATCAACTTTTACCCTAGTCCACAGTGCCATTATTACCTCAGTCTTGTATTACCGTAAAGTGCTGTATTTAACACCATGATAATCTCATTACAATAGACACGATGTTAGGCCGTATGTGTCTTTTACGGGATTTGCGTTTTACATTGCTGTACGTAGTGGTTTCGATAAACACTTATATCTGACAAGTTGTCTAAATGCAAATAATCATAATACATGTATACGTTTGGCCCAAACAGGATGTATTGCACGTAAACTGGCACTCTTCATTATTGTTCAAGATCGCCAAACACAAGTATTGCCGGTATTGCCATGGCAACCACCATAATAATCGATTACAATTCATGATTTCCGTGATCATTGTCACCGGCAAAATGTTCCACTGCTTCTGCTTGTAATAATCCTTCGGACACTATAACTGAAATACGCTTTTTGGGAACAGTTCGATTATTACGACCAAAAACAAAATAAAGTCCTATATGTTAACATGGAGAATATGGACCTACTGCCCCCAGCCTCGTTTTCGCGCGCGAGACTTGCACGCCCTATAAAACATGTTAATTTTCTTTGTTCTTTATTGTCTGGGCTACGTTGTCTTTCTCCATTTCATAAACGTTTATTGTAAAATGGTTAACTCTACCAGACATGAGTCTTCTAGTACGGAGACTTCGCTGATCCGTGACAACAAGCAGACTGCAAAACATGTCATGTTTCAGGCATCCGCCCTGTAACGTTATCAGCCGCTAGAGGACACGATTTCAAACAGTTAATTCTGTTGGGGGAACATCAACAACATCAGACAATATTAGAGTAAAACACTACATCTTTATTTGAAGCAGAAGAAACCTCACTCCCGCGGTCTTTAAAGTGTTAGTCTCACAAATCAGATAAATTCAGCTAAACTAACATCTGGGTAAAGTGTACCTAAAACTAACGTCCCCTATGTCATATTAGACCACATTTTAGAACAAGACGTGATTATCATCAACAAACACCAAGCGTAGCAGTTTCTGTGGCATATTCATGCAGTGGGCCTGTGACACCAAACGCTATCCTAGCATTCGTTAACAGTGGGCGCATGTCACGGAAACATCAAAGAAATAGAATGCTTGTTAACTGTGGATGCCAAATGTCACCAACACGTGTTCGTTTACACCTGGCGTAGCTCTGACTGCAAACATTAGCCACCATTGGCTAACGCAATTAGCACAGACCAATTCTGCAAAAAAATATGGCAACTGCAAAATTGATTTAGTTCTACGTCACATTTTTGCAATCCAATCAGGTCTACGCAGGATCTGAAATTCGATTTCGTGTATGCATGCCAAACTGTAATATTTGGCATAGTACTCACGGAGACGTAGTTATATATATATAGTTTAAGTACTATACGTGTGCTACACGTGAGAGGAATGTATGCATAAAAAGAAAGTTACCTTATAAATCACACTGATGCATGTTTAACATAACAAAATATGATTGCGTCAACAATCTTGAGTTGTGAGTATAACGGCACACTGCGTGCTTAGTTAGTGGTGTGTTATTAGAAGGTCGCGTACAGATATGACGTTGCGTCGCAGCGCTTAACTGCCTTAACTAATGGTGTCTACTACCGTAACGTGCAGACTATTCCCTAACCTGCCACACCTGTCATCATAAGTTATTCAGTTACAGTGGGCACATATAAGACGCCAAACATCTGATCCCAAATATGAACGTCATTGCGGGTGCATTTGGCCTGAAACATCATCGTAACTCATTCTATTTTACAGGACGTATGACTTCACACATCATTGTAACTTACTCGCTCAGTGGGCAAATCTGTCGACCAAATATCGTTGTCACACATATTTACAACAGCCGCGACTGCCGCTAAACACACACATACGTCATAGTGGGACTATTTACCTCAAACATCACGCTAACATGATTCAGTTATAGTGGGCGCCTGTCGCGTCACACATCATCGTAACTTACTTACTCTTTGATAGTGGGCGCACTTGACGTCAAATATCACAGACACATACTAACTGACAACGGGTACATTTGTTGTCAGATATATCTTGTCACATTACTTGCACACGGGGCGTTAAACATCACTGCGACATTGACACTAATTGTGGGCGCATCTAAAGCCACATATCACGCCACATATTCACAACTGGTGCATTTGCTGTCAGATATATCTATCACATTGGTTGGGCATCTGGTTTCAAACATCATGTGACACAGCAGTTGACAGTGGGTTTTGTGACCGGTAGTATGCTCTTGTAGGTTCAGTGGACATTTCTTGCACGAAACAATGGCAAAGTCGCACTTCATCAGTAGTGCATGACCGGAGTTTTTTGACGGAAGTGAAGCGAATTGAGGGAACACAACTGGTGCGACAAGAGCAGGGGTCAAACCTGTAAACATATTTACACTTACTGAATTCTATCAATATAATAGCATTTGTTGAGAACAAATACAGTTGATATTCCACGGACTTTTGCTAGGGAACGTGAAGTGACTTTGCAAAACGTCATATAGCACAGTTGGCCAGAACGGATATTTCAAAGTTGTTTCTTTTTTGCGGAAATAGAATAGTTAAATTTACATCCATTGCCATGATTACGTTTTACAGCTATACTTATGTAGTTGGCCAAATATAATCTGAAATAGACGAAGGTATCAGTAACTACATTTTTGGTACAGGTACAAAGCATAATTGTATGCGAATATCGCTGTTATATTATGAATCACTGAACTGTAGTAGTGATTAAATAGATCAATAATATTGATCTATTTATGATCTATTATGATTTGTTTTCATCCGGGTTCTCGTCGTATAGGTCACGGTCTTACCTGCATCACTTGATATATAATATATATATATATATAAATATATACAAATTCTAGTAGGTCTATTAACTTATTTGCATTGACCCTGTTGTTTTCCACGTTGCTATGGCGACGCGAAAGACACACGCGAGGCGTAGCACGTTTGACACAAAGTATCACATTACACGGCCGCCGCTCGAACGTGACACGTGACTTAAGGTGAAGGTCACTGAGACGCGGTCTTTGTCGTCCACGGCACTTTCACTGCCTCGTCTAATAAAGATGTCATTTGTGGGACACTCGGTCGTCGTTGGCCGTTTGATACAGTTGACAGAGGGTGTTATGTTAGGGTGTGTGTCACGTGGTGGCGTCTGCTGAGCAAAAACTTACCTGACGAACCCTGCCGCGGAAGTCTCGGCGAAGCTTCTTTATCCAGTCTGGTGATGGTGGCCACATCAGACTGGAAGAGAAGAGAAGACGTGACAAGACACGACACTCACGTACACGTGTGGTACACACATACGCACCAACACACACCTGTGTACGTGTGTGTTAACTCACACTCACGTACATGTGTTACACACATACATGCTAACACACCTGTGTATGTCTGTGTTAACTTACACACACACGTACACGTGTGTTACACACATACATGCTAACACACACCTGTGTACGTGTGTGTTAACTCACACTCACGTATACGTGTGTTACATACATACATGCTAACACACACCTGTGTACGTGTGTGTTAACTCACACTCACGTATATGTGTGTTACACACATACATGCTAACACACACCTGTGTACGTGTGTGTTAACTCACACTCACGTATACGTGTGTTACACACATACACGCTAACACACAGTTGTGTACATGTAGTCCGAACAGCTGTAAAGACACAGACGACAGTGAGTGGTGACGACGACGACGTGTGACACTCAGTTTCACTCACCTCGCCAAATACACAAACACCAACAACACTTATCTACACGGAAGTAACTCCACTACATCAGCTTTGTTCGAGTTGTGACAGGTGAGTGGTGTCAATAACAAATGTGTTCTTACTCGAGTCGTTCCATGTGAGTACATCCTTCACGGATCCCGTCCACGATGTGTGTCAGTTGCCCGTCTGTCACCTCACACTTGGCAATGCTGTAACAGAAATGACGTCGTGATTATTATAAATCAACAACACAAATGTTTTGTCTGACAAAGTCACTTAATTCTCTCAACTGTTGCAAGTAGCAGCTTTTAAACTAAACCTGGATAATAACAACTTGTCACATGTCGTAAATACTAATAATTAATACACTACCTAATTAATAGTACTCACTCTAACACTCGCATTCCTCCACACGTCTTCAGGGTGTCTCCCAGACGTCGTCCGGTCTCCTCATCAGTGAATACAGCTTCGTTGTGGTACAAACTGTCACATAAATTATAATCCAGGATTACAACTTCGCCAACAGAGGATCCAGTGAATCAGTATCCGCCACATTAAATGTAGGGTATAATGATTATACAATGCGCCGATAAACTGCAGTAGTCGGCGTTGTTTGTGTAGAAGTCGACACTGAGTTTTATAAACGCTGTCTGACAACTTAAACAGTTCAAACATTTATACTTTGTATCGACGTGTTGGGGGGCGGGGCGTGGAAACTTCCACTCATGCGTTACATAAACAACGTTTTAACTACGACTGCAACATAAATGTAACTGTTTAGTGCTAAAAACACCATAGCTGCTATTAAAAAAGCATTTGATTAAATTGTGGAAAACTATCGTGAATTAAATGATGCAATGTGACAATTAAATATCGAACGTTTTTTATGAATGCTGTTGTTATAAATCATTGCTGTTGCCTTTGCACAATTGGTACATATAATATTACTTTGTTCAAATCCTGCATAGATGTTTTACTATTGTTCAACTGTATGCTATGACGACACATAAATGTTGGTAAAAAGGTCAACTAAGCTCTTTCAAAAACGCTAATACCTTAAAAATTCAGTTTGTTACGGGACCATGACATAATTGGCATAACAATACTACTGTCGTTACTTTGGCTTAACCTTACCGAATTAAACTATTTTCATGATATATTACATTGTGAAAACCACCTCAGTTAGACTTTGTTGAACATGTGGATGTACAATTTAGAAAACGCATTATCTTAATATATAAATTAATCTTGAGACGGTCTCAATGCTCAGTTTTGGGCAACTACTGACCGGTCTTGAGGTAAGATCTGGCGTTTTTGCTGTTCAGACAAACCAAAAACTTACAAAGTAACAACTATAATAGTTAGTTTTGAATATGTACAAATATTCTATGTGTTCTACTTATTCTCAGGCGTATCATTTCATACAAATAAGCTCAATTGCAATTGATTAGACCCATAATAGACTGTAAATTGTAAAATATCACAACAATACGTGTCTGTGTGGTGTGTGCAGCCGTAAGCAGACGACAATTTGCGCGATCTCACTTTGATCAAATTTAATTTTATTGCATTCACTAGATGACACTACAGTACAGTACAACCGAATTTCATATATTGCATTCTCAAGACGTCACCACTGTATTCAGACACGCCTGAAAATGCTGGCATATTTTGAATGGGAACATTTTGGTTCCTGTTCCAAAACAGTTCTTGGTGTGGGCCAACCCAGCTAGCAAATCTAATTTCTCCATGATTTTTTCCCCTCTCTAGCCTTATTTCATATATCATAACTAAATAATAACTAATTATGTATAACAAAGTACACATTTTAACAACATGTTAGCTACATGCATAATGCTTTCATGCCAATTTTCCTGACCATACATACTTGTATTATAATTGAATGTGTATTTTATAATATAATAAATTATTATAATTTGACCTCTGCGCGGTGTATAATGCCAGTGAAAGCTTGACTGGTTCTTTACCGGCCCGATGATTGGACCAGTTAATGGCCAAATATATGCCAGCGAAAAAGCCAATCAGACAAAAAGCCAAGCATATGCCACTTATAAAAGGCTCAGACATTGCTAGTGGCATGCTAATTGAAATACCAATAAACAAAATTTATATGTAAAATTAGACACCATTACAATTCTAAGAAAATGACTTGTGTACATTATTCATACATTTGACGCCCTTCATTCTAATCACTAAATATGATAAGAATTATTTATACATATGTAAAATTATTGTTTATGAACACTATATACATTTATGCTTATTGAGTAGTAATTATGATATTACCTACTCAAATTTCACTGAATATAACCCAGAGTAAACTTAGACAGCGTATATACAATTGAGCAAGCAAACTATATGGATGCCACAAAGCATGGTTGCCGAAGTTCGCTTGCTGACACTAACATCGAAACATTATTATCTGCGCTAGTTGTTTCACATATGCTAGCAATTTTATATTACAGGTCACGTTTGTCATAGGTGTCTGAAATCCATTGGGGTATTAACCATTCGGGCCTCCCGGCATACACCCATTGGGCTGTTGGTCATGTCTGTGCCGCACTTAAAAACAAGACCAGGAATGTGTGTAATTTAGGGATGTATGCTATTCTGATATTAGGGATGTATGTACGCACACGGACCAGTACCTTAACTTCAAGTCACATCACCCTCTAACCCACAAACGTTCAGTTGTAAGCACCCTCACCTACAGGGAACAGCAGTATGTCACCACAGCTGAAGACAAGAAATCAGAACTGTCAAACGTCCACAATGCCCTGAGAGCCAATGGATACCCAGAGTGGGCGCTTGCACCTCCACCATCCAGTGCAAAAACACCACCTAATAACAAACAACAACCCACGAAGACCTATGCTGGGACTACCATACGTGGCAGGATTATCAGAACAGCTTGGCCGGATTTAGAAGTCACATAACATACACATGTACCAGAAACCGGCGAACACCCTCCGCTCGATGGTAGTACACCCTAAAGACAAAACACCTAAAGAACACAAGTGTGGAACCATCTATAACATCACGTGTGACATCGACAGCAGCCACACATACATAGGTGAAACCAAGAGAACACTCAGCCAGAGATTTAAAGAACACACAAACCTGGATAAACCAACAGGAGTAGATCATTGCCGGGCCATAGGACACTCAGTGTCCATGAAGAACACAGAAATACTAACCCGTGAATCCAACTAGCAGTCTGGCACAAGAGAAAAGTGAAGGAGGCTATACATATATATCAAACAGAGAGCCCCTACCATGAACAGAGACCAGGGATACCATCTGCCTGCCATCTACAGCCAAATTATCCTGCCAAAATCTGACGCAACATACATGACACCAGTACGTGAACAAGGTCCGTAGCTGACGGATCAAAACATCGTACTCATCTTCAACATTATGCTCCAAAGTAAGTTAAATTATTTACAATAAACCATTCTTGGAGCCATGAACAATATATTCAATAACCCACAGATTGTCACTGGGTTCTACTGGTAAGTAACAGTGTATTGTGGTTTAAACTTTAACCACCGCGTGACCAACTCTGTTGAGAGGCTCATTCTAATTCAATCTGAATTATCTTATTTCCCCCAACTACAGATGTAGGGGGGGGGCAGTAGATTTGAAAGTTTACTGGCCCACCCGTGACATGCACACAGACTGACTGATACAGGAAGATGAAGAAAGACTGTTGTGTTGATGTACTCACACAGACTGACTGATACAGGAAGAAGAGACTTCAAGACAGACTGTCGTGTTGACGTACTCACACAGACTGACTGATACAAGAAGAAGACACTTCAAGACAGACAGTCGTGTTGATGTACTCACACAGGCTGACTGATACAAGAAGAATACACATCAAGACAGACTGTTGTGTTGACGTACTCACACTGACTGACTGATACAGGAAGAAGACACTTCAAGACAGACTGTCGTGTTGACATACTCACACAGACTGACTGATACAGGAAGAAGACACTTCAAGACAGACTGTCGTGTTGACGTACTCACACAGACTGACTGATACAGGAAGAAGACACTTCAAGACAGACTGTTGTGTTGACGTACTCACACAGACTGACTGATACAGGAAGAAGACACTTCAAGACAGACTGTCGTGTTGACGTACTCACACAGACTGACTGATACAGGAAGAAGACACTTCAAGACAGACTGTTGTGTTGACGTACTCACACAGACTGACTGATACAGGAAGAAGACACTTCAAGACAGACTGTTCGTGTTGACGTACTCAACAGACTGACTGATACAGGAAGAAGACACTTCAAGACAGACTGTCGTGTTGACGTACTCACACAGACTGATTGATACAGGAAGAAGACCCCTTCAAGACAGACTGTTGTGTTGATGTACTCACACAGACTGACTGATACAGGAAGAAGACACTCCAAGACAGACTCTTAGACAACTGAGGTTTCAGTGTGTGGAGATGTGTGGATTAGTGCTGGTCCGATACCAGGTTTTGTTCGATACCGATCGATACCTGAATTTTGAAATATCAAAAGTATCAAAGGTATCGAATGGTGGGCGTTCGATACCAAACATATCGAAGTATCGCGATATCACTAAATATCGGTATCGAACTTTCGCAAGTATCGCGATACTTCGATATATTGAATATCGAACCAGCACTAGTGTGGATTCACACAGCATGACCTGACACACAGATGTTTGTTACTGATTTGGTTCCAACATGACCTGACAGACAGATGTTTGTTACTGATTTGGTTCCAACATGACCTGACAGACAGATGTTTGTTACTGATTTTGTTCCAACATGACCTGACAGACAGATGTTTGTTACTGATTTTGTTCCAACATGACCTGACAGACATGTTTGTTACTGATTTGGTTCCAACATGACCTGGCACACAGATGTTTGTTACTGATTTGGTTCCAACATGACCTGACAGACAGATGTTTGTTACTGATTTGGTTCCAACATGACATGGCACACAGATGTTTGTTACTGATTTGGTTCCAACATGACCTGACAGACAGATGTTTGTTACTGATTTGTTTCCAACATGACCTGACACACAGATGTTTGTTACTGATTTGGTTCCAACATGACCTGACTGACAGATGTTTGTTACTGATTTGGTTCCAACATGACCTGACAGGCAGATGTTTGTTACTGATTTGGTTCCAACATGACCTGACACACAGATGTTTGTTACTGATTTGGTTCCAACATGACCTGACACACAGATGTTTGTTACTGATTTCGTTCCAACATGATGGCGTAGTAACTTGAGTTCCATTTGAGGATGTCATAAAGACGTGACACAGGGCTTTATGCTGGAAATTATTGCTTTTTTGTTTTGGTGGACACATGGATGTTTACTGTTAAGCCAGTTTACAAACTTTTTACAGTGTCTGATGACCTGAAATGGACTACAAACACATGTGACACCATTTTCACTCACTTTCAAGGCATAACTAACAATGTCTATGGTTTTGGAAGACCTTTTTTGCTCCTTCATTTTTTACCCGTCTACCTGTTCATATTCGTTTTTACACGTCCAAATGACGGATGGCCGGATCTCTACATAAAGCTATGACATGACAGGAACCAGCAGCACTGTTCACATGGACCAGTCTGAAGCAGAACATATCATCATGACATGCCAGCATCCAATCAGAACATGTCAGCATACCGTCATAACATATCAGCATACTGTCATAACATGTCAGCATCCTGACATGTCAACATAGCATCATAACATGTCAGCATCCTGTCAGCGTCCTGACAGAATATATACGCTTAAGATTTGGCAGATCACATCAAGACACAAAGTCAGCCTAGTAATGTAAATGAATGAACTGATAACTTGTGTCATTTCACTGGGGAAGTGTGTAGCCTAAGTACTTTTGGAAAAAGAAAAGAAATTGTTTAATAATATTTTGTTATAAAAATATTTAAAAAATATTATTCAACAATTTCTTTTTCCAAAAGTACTTATTTTTTTTAGTCAAGATATGGTAGGGTTCATTATAAGTTATTATATATATTAATGAATATATACTAATTAAAGTACAGATGTCAGTGTCAGCTACAGCTGGGACTTCTACTCCCCTGGCAGGAGATTACAAAGTTGACTGTACATTAGTGGTTTGGGGGGTAGCTGGTCACTAGTTGGCGGGAAGATTACAGATAGCCATTGTCTGGTTTAAATTATGTGTAGTGAGAGCCAGTTTTTATTAGGAAATCTCACAGAGGAGAGGGAGAGAGTTGTCAGGCGCACACAGAGTGAAGGGTGTGCAGCTGGAGGGTTTCCCTCTGGCTTGGGCTGGGAGGTGAGGCTGGGCTGCCTCCGTGTCGTAGCTGGGTTGGACAGGCATTGTCATGCAAGTTATTGGATTTAATAAAGAATAAGATTAAGCAGCTAGTGGCTATTGTAGTTCTAGTTGGTACCTCCCCCGTTGTCTAGCAGGACCGCTACGATAAAACTACTTCATTGCATAATTTGGCATATGATTTACTAGAATAAATAATAAAATGCGACATACATTAATATTAATTTTGTTGATGGGACTTCCCACAAAATGACACCTATCCGAAATCTAAGATTTTCTGGTTGTCATGGTTACGGTTATGCAAATTGCATATAACCTTGTGGGTAACCTTCTTTTTATACAAATACAATACCCTGTAAATTTGGCCAAGATAAAATGAGTAGTTGTTGAGATATGAGTCATATGACGTATACCGGGTTTTACCCATTTCATGATGAGCCTGTGTCCTCCTTAACCATCACAGACGATGTTCTTCAGTGCAATCTCTGGTTAACCATCACAAACGATGTTCTTCAGTACAATCTCTGGTTTACCATCATAGTGACACAGACGATGTTCTTCAGTGCAATATCTGGTTAACCATCACAGACGATGTTCTTCAGTGCAATCTCTGTTTAACCATATCACAGACGATGTTCTTCAGTGCAATCTTTAGTTAACCACAATAGACGTTTGTTCCTGTAAAAGAATCTATGCTGCTATCTGTTGTTTGTGATAGAAAAGAGGTCTCAATTTGTTACTTTGAATGTTTTTCATTTTTTCCTCACTAAAATAATATTTAAGTTTGTAACACTTCTATAGAGCCCATATCCTTGAAATTTAAATTACTTGATATATAAAAATGGAACAGTTTGCTGTTTCGTTAGCAAATTAATAAAAAAAGTTTACTGACCCTCATGTCCCAAGTCGTTTACGTCCCAAAAATTGTGGACGATGTATCTCAAAAATGATAATAAAAAATGCTTAAAATGCGCAAATGACTTGAACTATTCCACAAAGACAGCCAACAAAAAGGCAACTTAGTGCTATTATACCACTGATTACTTACATGTGAAAATAAAACAGGCAACCTATTAAAAACTTTAAAAAATTAGGATATAGCCTTGTGACATATGCAAGCCTGTTCCACTACTGTTCAGGGAAACAAGCTGCATTTGTAGTAGTTGTGGGAGATGGATAGTTGTCTGTATTTGTGTGGATCTTAACTGTTTGTCAGTGTCCGGACTTGAGCCTGAGCTGAGGTATTGATGTCTAGGAGATTGTTTATGATTATATTATAGTGGAAAGTCTGGCCTCATCCATCCTCTGTTTTAGAGTAGGTCAGTAGAGGGCAGAGGCCAAGGTAGATCCAGAAATGGTCACTGGTCAGATATTTTTCAGCTGTAGTTATATATGTACCTCTTCCGATTCGGCAGACACCGCGTGTCTGACAAATTTCTGTTCTGGAAACCAATCGTTTAAATTGGGGCATACTAAAAGGCGGGCCACAATTGGCAGACCGCGCGGAAACGGCAGACCACATTCACAAAGATTCCACTGATCGGTACGCTCCATGTTTACGAGCTTTGTTGTTGTTTGCGAGTCCATAAATATTGGAGACTTTTATTATTGTGTTGTACTAACAATTCTAAATGTAATACCGAATGGTATTACTTGTATTTAAAAAATCCTACAAATAAATTAAATTAGCCCTAATTAACTCTAGGTATTCCCCAGTCAAAAACGAAGTCCCATAGTATATGATGACTAGCTGCATATATCGGTTTATTTAATCTGATGTAATGACTCGCCTAAGGTACATGCATGTCCACTGATTAATACCAAATCACCTGGCAGGTAGAATTCTGAGGCTCCAGCCATCTTTTAGTCTTTGATCTCTGTGCAAAAGCATAGTGGATTATTCAGATTGCACTGTAGCTGCATATTTGTTAGTGGGTGGGTGAGTAGTTCGTGTTATTAGGGTTATTTAATAGAATATACTTCTAAGATCATGGATGTTATATTGAGGCTAGCTGCTTTGAGTAAAACTGCCTAACGGTACATGTTTTATAGGACATTATACATGTTATTGGATGCGCTATTTGGTGAAACATCTGAATGTTGATGACATTATCTCTTCACAATGTATTAATTGTAGGTCTAGTATTACTAGCACTGAGACTCATTAGTACTATGCTTTATATATAAGTACACTCGTTTTATCACCCCCATCAAAATTATAACACTGATATGACCTATAGGTATATTAATAACACAATTATACATAAAATAAAATATAAAACAATATATAAAAGTAAGGCATTTGGTGATACATCTGAATTAATTCAATTAATAACTAGATTCGGAATCCATATAAAACTTAAGTATATAAATAAAGCATTTAATAACTAAAAATATTAATAAATGTTTAATAACATACAAATATTAACATATAATGTAATATGATGTAGGCCATATGTCTATCTGTTAAGATTTATTATATAAATTTATATAACTACATAATTTTCATTTATAAACACATACACAACACTCAAAACCCACTACTGCACACACAACCTACAACAAACATAAACAAACACCACATCATTCATTTTATCCCATTCATTTATTATCACTAATAAACTAACACTATCAGTTCAATCACAAATTCCAATCACAACATATATAACACAAACTTAATCATATAACACAATACATTCACAACCCCACATTATAAAGTCACACAATATAACTTACAATCACAAAAACCACAAAAATATTCAATCAAACACACATGTCAAAAATTACCCAGATTCATAGCTGAGATATCAAAGAATCAGTGGGAATTAGTCTCTTAAGTATCCGCAAGATGGGGCCACCGTTAGAGGCTTTATCTCCGCCGGACGCTTTCGGGCGCTCTGGGGAGGAGACACCCGGGCGCTTTTGGACGCGTGGGGTCTAATGGGTTAAAGTGTTAGGCCTTACTAATTAACTCTACGAGTATTCGCTCAGTCAAAAACAGAAATCCCACATAGTCATAGGTGATAGACGGCAGCTGCATAGTATCGGTTTATTTAAATCGTTTGATGTAATGACTCGCCTAAAGGTACATGCATGTGTTCATAAGGCACTAATTCCCGTTATTGAATACCGAAACGGTCACCTGGCAGGTGAGGAATTCTGAGGCTCCAGCCATCTTTTGGTGTTCTTTGATCTACTGTGAAAGGGCATATATGTGGATTGATCTCAGATTGCACTGCTAGCTGCATATTTGTTAGTGGGTGGGTGAGTAGTTCGTGTTATTGAGGGTTATTTAATAGAATGTACTTCACTAAGATCATGGACGTTATATCTGAGGCTAGCTGTCTTTTGATGTAACAACTCGCCTAACGGTACATGTTTTCATAGGACATTATACACTTGTTATTGGATGCCGGCTTTTGGTGAGGACATCTGAATGTTGATGGACATTATCTCTTCACAAGTGTACGTTAATTGTAGGTCTAGTTATTACTAGCACTGAGACTCATTAGTACTTATGCTACTTATTATAATCACACTCGTTTTATCACCCCCATCAAAATTATAACACTGATATGACCTATAGGTATATTAATAACAAATTATAACATAAAATAAAAATATAAAACAATATATAAAAAGTAAGGCATTTGGTGAAGACATCTGAATTCAATTCAATTAAATAACTTAATTTCCGGAATCCATATAAAAAACTTAAGTATATAAATAAAGCATTTAATAACATAAAAATATTAATAAATGTTTAATAACATACAACATATTTAAATAAATGTAATAACATTAAAATATGGATGTAGGCCATATACAGTCATATGCATGTTAAGATTTATTATATAAATGTTATATAAGCTGTACATGATGGTATATACATTGTATTACACACACACACACACACACACACACACACACACACACACACACACACACACACACACACACACACACACACACACACAAAACCCACACACACACACACACACACACACACACACACACACACACACACACACACACACACACACACACACACACACACACACACACACACACACACACACACACACACACACACACACACACACACACACACACACACACACACACACACACACACACACACACACACACACACACACACACACACACCACACACACACACACACACACACACACACACACACACACACACACACACACACACACACACACACACACACACACACACACACACACACACACACACACACACACACACACACACACACACACACACACACACACACACACACACACACACACACACACACACACACACACACACACACACACACACACACACACACACACACACACACACACACACACACACACACAATATGAGATGTCATTGTTGAAGTGAAATAGTAATACTAAGAATACTTACTGTGTTGGTGAAAATAAAAACAAACAAACAACAAATACAATAATTGTTATTTCGCCTTTCAAACATTGTACATATATGCTAACTTGTAGTACTGTAGTTAAATTTACTTATTACATGTGTGTTATTATTGAAAGACATCTCAACATCACAAGAACACCGTAAAAACAACAACTTTAAGGCGCCAACTAGAACAACGCATGTAAAGGTCCCCCACGTAAACATGGAGCGTACCGATCGGTGGCATCTTTGTGAATGTGGTGAATGTGGTCTGCCGTTTCCGCGCGGTCTGCCAATTGTGGCCCGCCTTTTAGTATGCCCCTTTAAATTTACCGACCTAAAATTAAAGAAGTATGTCTTTACCCCAATGTTGACGTGGAGTTGCGATGAATCATCGTGAATAAGTATTAAAATATAAATATCAAATTTTGGATTACGGTATACTGACATACCGAAAAACAGTAATCATACTTTTCATTGAAATGACGAAACAGACGAGTGTTACATTGAATGAGGAAACCGTTATTACGGAATACACCGCATTCTCGCTAGGTGGTTAGCCTCGGTTACCCAGGCTCCGTGAGGTGGCAGCACCTTTAAGCCCCTCCACTCTGCCTGGGGAAACTAATGCTCTGCATTTGTTAGCCGCCAGGGCGGCCTTACCCCAGATAAGGGTAGAGGCGCTGATTGGCTCTCAGGCCAATTATGAAATAAAAATTAAAATAACGATACACTTCTACAAGATAATGATATCCTATGAACAATATTCAACATTAATTGAACTTATATCAACACAAAAATAAGAACAAATTCAAATTTACAGTTGTTTATAAAATAAGAATTACGGCAGGATTAACCAGTATCCGTGAGCCCCACACGGATAACATACAAATTAAATAAGGAAACCTTTTTATCAAATAATGCTGTATTATAAAATCTATATAAAATTAAACTTATATTAACACAAAATAAATAGAAATACAAATTTGCAGTTGCTTATAAAATAGAAATTCCGGCAGGATTAACCAGTGTCCGTGAGGTGGCAGCATTGTATAGATCACGCGGATAAAATATTCAAAAGCCGGGAGACTTACCAGACTGTCTTCTCGGCGTAGTTCCGCAGCCGACCGACAGTCGGTTAAGCGAGACTACTAGGTGGCACGTTAAAGGTAAAAAAAGGCAACGGTTTAGTGTTATGCACCTAAAAGAGTTTACATAAGCTAACCATTTGCATTTACAATCAAATTTTTCGCATTAGTATTTTCCTTAGAAACTGGTGTTAAAGTGGGTAAATCTATAGCTAAATCACCGACACCATGAACGGGCCCATCTTGGTCCTTGCAACCAATAAAAACCCAGCTTCTATCTGCACTTTGGAAAAGTATTAGGTCATAAAGTCGTCTGTTAGTTCAGCTGTCATAACAGAGAGCCAAGCGGTTGGCTAAAACTGCCTTACGTCGGTTTACAACGAAATCGCGACAGCAATATGCCACACTGTTCCCCATGCGCTTGTAGCAACAGTACAATGAAAGACAGTATCAGTAAGCTGCCTTTTTGTTACCCTTTGAATCGACCAGAACTGAAACAGTAGTCCAGTTAATTCGGTGGGAAAGTCACAGACACAATGCGGATGCCAGACGACCGGGTTGGATTGACCCAACCATAAAAACGACCTCCGCCACTCGCCAAACTTCTCACCTATCTTACATACATATACGTTATAAAATAAAACCACTTGCATTCTTCTAAGAAAATTTGCAAAATAAACGCGCAAATCTTGACGGCAACTTCGTCGGCTGTAAAATCGCTACTTACTTACTGCATTCGCACGCGCGAAATAGTTTAATTACTTATAAATAATATAATAATAATAAATTATTATCATCACTATGATTTGCAGGAAATAATAGGTTTTATTTAATATAATAATATTTTTTATAGTGACGCTGCTAATGATTATTATATGTTTTATAATTAATTAAACTAATAAAATGCGGTAAGGTTTATAAGTATTCGCAAGCTCAAACGCGCCATGTTGTGTAAATCTAACTTATAATAGCGAGTTTACGGTAGTTGAAGTTGCCATCCGTCGAGATTTGCGCGTTTCTTCGTTAGAGGAATACAAGTGATTTCTGGTAATGTAGTGTAAGTATGTAAGAAATGTGAGAAGCTTGGCGGCTGTTGGCGATTGTTTTCGTGGTTATGTCAGAAAGTAGCATATAATAATACGCATGCATGCACAGTTCACGCCGACCAAGAAGACTTAACTACGTCATTTTGTTTCTAAAATGGCGTATTCTATAGACTTTCTAGTTTCTATGGCTGTCTTCGATTTCCCCCCCTGGTAAACCACTGACGTTAAAAATATGATTGTTGTTGGAAGTTGTTACTTTTTATTAACTCTGTTAACCCCATATGATCAAAACGTTGACTTTTATTTCCTTGTTTATAAATTGTTCACAGTGTTTCGTCACCGACTCCGACATCTCGTGTCAAATGCAAGGCTCCTTTCTGCGTTACCTTCCACAGGGATAAAGTGCCAGATGAAGAAGCTGCTCACATTACTCCGCCTCACTATGTTCAGTGTAGATATGTGTATTATGTGACACATTCAGCGAGACAAGTTATGTAATAAATTAAAAATTAGTGTAAGCGGATGATGCATGTGATATATTGAAGCATTTGTAGGTTCTGTATCTTCACAGTTAACTGACAAGTACGTAGTTTTGTTCGGGCAATAACATAATGTTGTGTTCTTGTCTATTAAAACTGCAGTGTTCATGTTATGTACACGGGGGCTGTATCTTCAGAGAGCGTAGATATGTTGCTGTGTCATCTTCAGTCAAACGAAGGTTGTATTTATGCATACACGTGTGTGTAATTTTTCAGGTGCGAAATTTCTGAAATAAAACAATTCAAAGTGCATGCAATAACTACTATAATTCATCAAGCACATCATGTCAGTATTATTGTATATTCATGCCAAACATTTAAATAAATAACAAATAATAATTATTCGTAATGTTTAACATTTCTAGAAGTAATTGCATTATTATTAATTATAATTAGGAATAGTAGTAGTGATATTTTATTCACAATATGTCATAAAACAGGAGTACACTAAATAATCACCTTATTAACATAGTGGACCTGTAACAATATAAATAACACAAATAAATATTAAATACAAGCAAATGGCAGTCAATATTGACAATACGTCGCAATGCCTAATCAGTGATATGGCACAAAACAATATTTCGAATGTCATTTGCACACTTCCGCTAAAAAGAAGGCAGATATAATTTTTTTTAATTGTGTTTTAGATCGTCTACTCGACGTAAATAAGCCGATGTTGGTACTGACGTAAACATCAGCAGCGCCCCCTGGCGCGCGAGGATGGGTTTACCAGGCCTGGCCCAGGGCCCACGAAAGTGCCATTATTATAATCATATGCCCACAAATGTCTTAAAAGCTAATAGGCCTAACATATGGAAGCAGAACAAACTGTTGGTGAAATTATCTAGTCAACATCCATAACCTATTAGGAAATTTGTACTAATAAAACGACAGATTTCTTTAAAATAATGGACTCACCAGCAGAAAATTACGGACTGGTTAAAAAGTGAAAAGTAAACTTGACAAATCTGGAGCTTCTATCACGTCTGTCTCGATACTTAAATAATATGTTGCTAATACACTATATAAGACGTTCGCCTTCGCTTACTCGCCGGATAAAGAGCGCATGCAGTATACGTACAGGGGGCGTCGCCGAAAGTAAGCGCAGAATCGGGGTCAGCGCATCATGCTCCGGTATAACGGGTAAACTATAACCTCGTGTTTTACGGGCGCAACTCACTCGGTCACGTGACCGCAGACTGTGGCCGTTGGTGAGTTTGTTGTGTAGTTTTTGAGAGGATGTTATTCCAAAAAATCGCCGTCGAAGTTATCGTCGCAAGCGTACGACACGGTCTGTGACTGTGCTAGCGCTAAACGAAGATGACGGTTTGGCAAGAAGTGCCGGAGACGTCGAAGCAGGGCATCGGTGAGTCGCACTCAGATGACACGACGGTAACACCTCTGCCGGACGGAGTCGGGGGTCCCACTGACCCGCGACTGAGACACCCGGTTCAGATAGTTGTTTGCAAGTTTGAGGTTCCCGGAGACGGGGGAAACCTGTAATTAGCGGTGTCGTTGATTGGTCGTATTCAATCTAGGTCACCAAAATACAATGCAGAAGGCGTGGAAGCAATCCATCGCCCTACCCGGAAACGTTTTGGCCACTTGGCAAGTGCTGATCGAGCCTGAGTGGGAGATGTAATTACCGAGGCACCGCCAGTGGCAGTGCTAAAGTAAACAGATGATAGTTGTCTATTGATAAAACGGATGGACGCCAATTATCGCAATTATGTGATCGTTATCAGTAGAATACCCCCAAAACACAGACCAGGATTTGTGTTGTCTGTTGTTGTAATCCTGCAGCCACTGTACTGGTCAGGTGTATTCAGTGTATAAATAATAATAACAAAATTGTAATAAAAAATACATGCACAACCCCAGTTGTATTCTTAATTTAAGGCTTAATATTAAGATAAATGTTCTGCTGTGCTTTGGCAGGAGAAATAATGTGTAATTTCTTCATATTTTAATTATTATTGATCAGCTCAGTGAGTGTATTGTTTGTAAAATAGTATCCCATTGGCGTATAAAAATCAAATAAAAAATAAATGTATGCCTGTTAAATTTATCCAGGGGGACTTAATGACCGTTTAGAGAGCTTTTTAATTCAATTGTGGGAATCTAATTATGTGGGCATAAGGTGTTTGAACTGAAATTAATATGTACAGCAACATTAATTATATAAATTATTGCAATCTGTAATATTCTCTGTCCATTTTTAGTTATACACTCTATGTTACATTAGATCAGATGTCTTTAATTTTAATGTTTTTCTTTGCAGCAACACATTCTGATTGATTGCTGAATATATATACAGTGTATATATTGTTATGAATCACCAAATCAATGCTGTCCATTAGAGGGAAACCCTTGCAAATTATTCAGAGATACTAAATATTCCCATTCAGCTGTAGAACTTAAAAAAGGCTTGGTGGCCCAATTTTAGGTCATAGCCGAGGCATTAAGAACTGCATTAGATGGACAAGAGTTGTTCATAATGTTGTGCAAATATTTCCTGCACATATTCCAACTACATGTATTGAGGGTTACCTCTTCACCTTCTTGTGTTTATGCTAAAACTCTAAAGATTTACATCACATTGTATGTCTTTTACAAACATACCAGTAAGCTGTTTTCTTCATTTGTTTGTAACGCCATTGGGGTGGGCAATTTTGCTAGTGAACTTAGCTTCCTTAGTGATCTTAGCTGCCAGATGCCAAAGTAGACATTTTCCGTCAACAGACGAAGTCGTGAGGTATTTCAGATCGCACTACTTAATTCAGTCCAGGTATGAGTGATCAGATCAAGGCATCTCCACAATCGCTTCCATGTTTTTTTCTAGTTCATCCTCTGGGTGGTTTGGGATCAGTTCTCTGCTGAGTGGCGTTAACAGGTGGTCTCCTTCCTTAGCCAAGTGAATTATTGAATCTTTACTTCAACATTAAGTAGACATACTGGTACAGTAATACTAATAGTGATGAATTCATAATAAAATATACATTTGTTGAAAAAATGGCAGCAACATGTGTGATACCCAATTAGCCAGGTACTTATTTTTAATTGGTTATACAAGACTATACCTAATAATATGATTTGACAAATCTTATCAACAAGTTGTTTCCGGATAAATCTTGGCAAAAGAAATTACTTGTATGTATTATAAATAAGACTTCCTATTTAATTATGTTCCTGGTTATATATTTTAAATCTTCTTAGCACTTGGCAACAACAGGAACTGGGAAACGCTGCACGTTAACCATCACCCAAGAAAAAATCCTGAAATAACATGACACAATCTTAAATTACAATTACCAAGAAAAAATTGGTGTGATTGTTTACATTAATCAGTAAGGGTGGTATTGTGTACACATATATTTGCATAATCTCAGACTGAGGATGTTTCTATCAGTATGCTCACAGTATTGAACCAATTTAGCTTTGTACTGGTGGAGTGTAGAAATAAAATTTTCAAATACCTGAGAATATATCACTTGATTTGTCACATTTTAGACAGCATTATTTGTGTCACATGCAGCATTCATTTGCACAATCAGATTTGACCAAATTAGCATTCTAAAAAAGTTAGTGTAGCGTAGTGTTGTGTGTAGTGTGTAGTGTGTAGTGTGTAGTGTGTAGTGTGTAGTGTGTAGTGTGTAGTGTGTAGTGTGTATGTGTAGTGTAGTGTGTGTAGTGTAGTGTAGTGTAGTGTAGTAGTGTAGTGTAGTGTAGTGTAGTGTAGTGTGTAGTGTGTAGTGTGTAGTGTCGTGTCGTGTAGTGAACAAATGTATTTTGAAGATCTGTAGTGATTTATAAACAAACCCAAACTATCTTTGCAAGGTAAAACTATTAAAACCAGAGGTCTACAAGTCAACAACTTTCTCAATAAATTGACGAACTTATGTAGTTAGTACTAGTTACACATACTAGTTAGTACTAGTTACACATGCTAGGTAGTTGCAAAATCCAGTGACATATTTTAAAAAAGGTTATCCCAAAACAGCAAACTAATCAGCATTATCAAGTTAAAAAAGTGTAATTTCTGCACATTCAGGGATGTTATCGAGTCTTGTAAAACATGGATTGTTGTTAGTTTGTGTTTTGTTTCAGTGATTTACAATTTCAACCATGGAGGGTCCCACTCACTCCAGTTGAATGTGGGAGAAAATGTCTACATCCTACGGCAGTCAGAAGGTTGGTGAATAAATAGCTTTCTCACGGTCTGGACCAGCAGTTTGGATGGAATTGTTTGCCAGAAAGCTTTCGTTAGCCAAACACAGTGACTGACTAGGTTTAAGAATCTCCATAAAACTCATTTATTTACGCTGACTTACTTCAGATGAGGTACTGTACTAGACTGATGAAGAAAACCCTACTTTTCACTCATGTGTCAGTCATCCATATTTCTTGGGTAAAAAGGGCATGTATTTTTATGAATGTTGTGTTTTAGTGTACTTTTTGTGATTGGCATGTGGCACTCTGAAGTCTGAATAGCTTTGGTTACTTTTGTTGCATTCTATGTACAGTGGTAAAATGACTGCTGTATATTTTAAACAACTTGTCGTTTTGAGCATGAAATTGTGTGCAATGTTGGATGGAAGCCTCTCATATGGCACCAGAGAACTGTGATGGCGTGACTGAACAACTCAGTCAGACTGAGTCATTTAGTTATAACAGCAGTGACCTCTACCCTGACCTCCACTCTGCGTCCACCCTGACATCTACCTAACTACCTAATCACGATCTCTGAACCTGATGTTCACCAGGGTCCACCCTAATGTCGACCCTGATATCTACCCTGACACTCTTGCTACCCCTCCCTGATGTGTATTCTGACTTCCACCGTAATCTCCACCCTGACCTCTACTCTGCTTCCACCCTAACCTCCACCCTGACCTTTACCCTTCATCCACCTTGGCCTCTACCCTGTGTCCACCCTTACCTCCATCCCACTGTGACTGCTGCGCCTGTTGCAGACTGGTACTATGGCTACAGCATCAACAACAGACGACAGAAGGGCATCTTCCCCAAGTCGTACATCCACCTCAAGTGTAACACGTGGCAGAACAGACAGACAGGGTGAGAAAGAGGGTTGTATTGAACGATCGATATAGCACCCTAGTGATAAATATATATGTATTGCGGAATCGTGGTACAACCACGATAGATTTTGTAGTACTCATTCAGAGTAAAATGGTGTCAGTTGTTATTGCAGTGTATATAATATACTGCTGGGACAGTGTTTCCATAGTAACCTGAAGTGGGGTATACAAAATGACTGTCAGCAGCATGTTAATACATCTTGGGGGTGTGGGATGTGATCTGTCATTTAAAATGTTACCTTCAAAATAGAACATTTTAAAGACATTTTAGAGTGTGAGCATTATGTTGTAAAATAAAAAATAACCAAACTGTTTTGTTTGTTCGTGAAGGAGAACGCCATTTTTATAATTCAATGTCTTGGCAATGTAGTAACATATTGTAGACTGCGGGTTGTATTTCTAGATATGGATATATTGATTGATTATTGGATCACCTTACATGATACAATACCCCCAACACAAAATACATAATGTTATACTTAAGTCAGTGTATGTTACGATACTGGATTCATGACATCAAGATGTATTTGTCAACAATATTTAACAAGAGCAAAACTAGAAGATAATATATATATATATATTATATATATATATATATATATATATATATATATATATATAAATAGTTCTACTCTGTTACATTTTATGCAATTTATTTTCAAAATATTTTTTTCTTCAGAAATTGCGGCATTTAAAATTGTGTAATTTAAACTAAATGGAAATGCCTTGATACATTTCATATTTGTGTGTTTACCAGGTCGCACCACAAGGCGGCGCTGCAGGAAGCCCAGTTGGTTGAGGAGATAACATCAGTGCTGAACGAATGGAATGACCTTTGGAAGAGGCTCTACATCGTAAGTATATGAGAGCAAATTATATATGTATATATATATATAAACGCACACGCACACGCACACGCACACGCACACACACACACACACACACACACACACACACACACACATACATAAAAGAGAATTGTTAGTCCCCCTTAACCAACTCTCACATGGCTGTGTGGCTACTAAAATTATGGAGTCTGGGTAGTAAAGGCTAGAGCATAAAAAATGTTGGCATGAATTTTTCACTTTATAAAGTTCTGTAAAATTCAGTTGCAGTGAATAACCTTGTCCTATGAAAATCTTTATTTTGCTGAAACGTAGTACGTGTATTGTATTGTATTGTTGTATCAGTGCCCACAGTTCTGCACTTTTGCACATGAAGTATTAGTTTGTTCCGCCAGCATGCTACATTTAGGAACTGTGTATTTGGTTGTATGTGTTTAGACGAACCGGAGCTGTGACTCAGACTTTGAGGACATCCGGATTAAGATGACGCGACTCATCGACAGCCGCAAACTGATCATGTCCAGCAAACACACAGTGGTGAGTGGCTGTTGTATGGGTCAGGCAGAGTTCATGGGGTCATTACCTCACTGTTGGGGCAGTGAAGTCACTCGTGAGGTAGTGAAGTCACTCAAGGGGCAGTGATGTTGCTCAAGGGGCAGTGATGTTGCTCAAGGGGCAGTGATGTTGCTCAAGGGGCAGTGATGTCGCTCAAGGGGCAGTGATGTTGCTCAGGGGGCAGTGATGTTGCTCAAGGGGCAGTGATGGTGCTCAAGGGGCAGTGATGTAATTCGTGGGAAAGTGAAGTCACACATGAAAAAAGTTGTGAAATAGTGAAGTCATTCCATGAAGTCACTCATGGAGCAGTGAAGTCACTCGTGGGGCACTGAAGTGATTTGTAGGGCAGTAAAGTCACTTATGAGGCAGTGAAGTCACTTATGGGGCAGTTCAAGTCATTCATGGGACAGTGAAGTGATTCCATGAAGTCACTCATGGGGCAGTGACGTCACTCATGGATCATTGAAGTCAGTCATGTGAAAGTGAAGTCACTCTATGAAGTCACTCGTGGGGAAGTGAAGGTCACAAATGCATCTTTGGGGTCATCAAGTCACACCTGGACATAGTGGGTTACATAAGAGCTTTATTTAAAGGTTACTGCTGCACATGTTGTCATTTGTCATGTTATCTCTGCTGTCACCTTGTTCTGTAGGACGAGATGAAGGAACTCAAGCAGAAGGTGACGACTCAGATAGATCTTGGCAATGCGTAAGTTACTCACATTTATTATTATTTAGTAATTTAAGTTGCTGTTTGTAGTAAGAATTCAGTACCAGTAGCCATCAAAAATCCAAACAAGTAGCAGCTTATTAGCCCACATTGTTGTGGTAACGTAGACTTTATGTGACGTAAAAGATATTGTGTAGTTACATCCAGAATATTCGACGCTGACCAAAATTTGTGTTCCTGAAATCTCGTATTCTAACACTGTTGGCGCAATTTAATGAACTGCATGGTCTCGCAGTGTTTCATGTGACACGCAAGAAATTTAGACGGCATAAATACGACCCACTGATTTTGATCTAAGTGTGTTCGACATGATTTGGATTTCACGCGGCATTGAACAGGTGTGTTAGAGAGTTAAAATGTGGCTTCATCGTGGAGAAAGTTTATCTAGGTTTACGTTAAAACTGCAAAAATACATATTTATAGCCTGAACATTGCCCAAGTCAGTATACTTGTAACCATAGCACGCAGGGGTTTACTGTGATGTTGTTATCATGTGTTATCATGCCATCGTCTCGTACTTTCAGACGGCTTGGCCTTGACCTTGTGGTCAGAGATGAAGAGGGCAACATACTGGACCCAGTGATGACCAGCACTGTCAGTTTGTTCCGAAGGGTAACTACCTCGCATATCTGTCCACAACCCAAGTCCCACAACCCATCATATTAATTATTTGGGCAGATTGCTCCACTGCCAGACTTGGCCGTCAGTAGTGGTCGTCTTCATCTTCCCAATATAGAATGTGACGGCAGTTTCTGAAGAAACGTTTGTAGTGTCACTAGTGTATATACATGTGGACATTACTGCAGTCAATATCCAGTAAAAAAAAACTGCTGAGCCAGGAAGTATGAAGTTGTCTTAATATTATTTTATAACTTAATCTTACTTTATATTATCAAGTTTATTTTTTATGTTGGCACGTCATCTTACTGATAATATTTATTAATTTGTAAAGTAATTCTATTTTATTTATGTTTTTATTTATTTATAATTTGTATTATTAATTTTTGTGAAAAAGTGCTTTCATGTGTTATCCTCAGTATTATTATGTGTATATGTATAATATATATATATATATATATATATATATATATATATATATATATATATATATATATATATATATATATATATATATATACTATATATATACATATACAGGTCTATATATATATATATATATATATATATATCTATATATATACATATACAGGTCTATATATATATATATATATATATATATATATATATATATATATATAATATATATATATATATATATATATATATATGCTTCTGCTTTATTTGGTTTCCATAATACATTTACATGCATATATAATTTTAACCAATAAACTCAATCGAGCAGATATAAATTTCGACATGTGTAAATTTCACACATGATATTAGTTTGTCAAACCAAAATTAATTAGTCTTATGCTTTCATTTATTATGTGTATATGACAGAATGTAGTTTGTTGCATTTGTTTCAAGTTAGTGGTTGCGTTTTTCAGCACCAGGTGGCAGCAAAGAAAAAGGTTAATGAGGTGAGTACTCACAAGCAGAACTTGTAGACATAAGGATGGAGTAGCCGGGTTAGTTCTAAGATGTACAAGCCACATCATTCTGCTGTAGTATATATATATATATGTATGTATGTATACATACATACATACATACATTTATATATATATTTTTTTTTTTTACATCGTGGTATAACAAAAACTACATTGTTTAGTGTTTGGGATTGTACCTTGCAATTTTCACACAGCATGTTTGGGTGTGATAAGGATTTGCATCACAGTTGTTTTATTTGGCCTTCTGTCATGATTTGTGTAATTCTCAGAATTTCATTGGACGTCATATACCATAATAACGTTTCAAGCCATTTCTCCAAAACATGCAAAAAAGTCATGTAAAGTAAGCATGTTTAGAGGACAGTCATCCTCATGAATTTATCAACAAATCAACCCGACTTATTTGCATTTCCAGACATCTGATACGAGTGACCACAAGAAGTCAACAAGTTTTAACCTGTTTGTCGACGTCAAGAACTTTGTGTGTCGCATTGGAGACGACGCAGACATATTGATGATGCTTTATGATGCGAAGAGGGGCCGGCCAATCAGGTGAGACAGGAGACACCTACAGTCATCCACAGTCAGCGTATTAATAGATTAAGCAGATTGCAAAGTTTGTGTGCGTGCATGCATGTGTGTATGTTATTAGCGTGTTTGTGTCATGACTAGTTGGTTGTGTTAGAGTTGTATGGTGGTGTATAGTCACTGACTGACGGACGTTCTGTTCAGTGAGAACTACATCATGAAGTGGAGTAATCAAGGAATGCCACGCAACCTCGAACTGCTCAACAAAATGTCTGTCCTCTTCACGGTAAGATCAGCCATATTGGGCATCCTCACTTATCTAGCAACTAGCTATAAACAATCTATATTTATCTGGCTGTACAACTACATTTGTCTATCTGTCTAGCTAAAAATCTAAATACACACACACATATATATAAATCATTTTATATATAATATGTATACATATGTATATATACATATAATTATATATATATATATATATATATATATATATATATATATATATATATATATATATATATATATATATATATATATATATATGGATAGATATGGTGTATATTTTGGTATTTTAGTTTGATAATATTATTCATGAATGGGGCTTATGTTTCAGTGTTTACATAATACTGTTATTATCACAGTTGTGTAGCACTAGACACAGTGCCAGTTATGCTGTGATACTGTGTGGTGACGCTTGTCATGTGATGGGTCATGTGACGGCTCATGTGACATGTTGTAGGACTTGGGACTCCAGGACAGTAACAGGGAGCGTGTCTTCCTGGTGTGTCTCATCATCCGACTAGGTCAGTGGGGAAATATTACTTCTTCTCCCTTTCTCCCCTGTGGGCTGGAGTCATGACGGGATCTCTTCCGTCCTCCCAACGATACATCCCCACCTGTCCCAGGCTGGAACATTTTATTGTTTTAATATTTAGGTTCATGTGCGAATGTATACTTTTGCTATTAATTCAACTAGTACATTGGATGCATGTTTGGTTGTACTGTTTGTAAGTGACGTCTGTAATTTTTCAGTTTACATTAAATGGCATGAATAATTGTATATCTGGCACTATTTCAAGTTAAATGTAATATATATATATATATATATATATATATATATATATATATATATATATATATATATTTATTATTTTTTAATATTGCCATACACAATACAATACACCTCCAGTTGGTTATGGCGCTAAGTGACTATAATATAAATAACATTTTCCCATTCATTAATGTTGATCCGGTTAGGTATTGCTCTCCTCTCTGACCTTGTCTCTCTGACCCTGTCTCTATGACATTGTCTCCCTGACCCTGTCTCTGACCTTGTCTATCTGACCCTGTCTCTCTGACCCTGTCTCTCTGACCCTGTCTATCTGACCCTGTCTCTCTGACCCTGTCTATCTGACCCTGTCTCTCTGACCCTGTCTCTCTGACCCTGTCTCTCTGACCCTGTCTATCTGACCCTGTCTCTCTGACCCTGTCTCTCTTACCCTGTCTCTCTCATCCTGTCTCCCTGACCCTGTCTCCCTGACCCTGTCTCCCTGACCCTGTCTCTCTGACCCTGTCTCTCTGACCCTGTCTCCCTGACCCTGTCTCTCTGACTCTGTCTATCTGACCCTGTCTCCCTGACCCTGTCTCTCTCTGACCCTGTCTCCTGACCCTGTCTCTCTGACTCTGTCTATCTGACCCTGTCTCTCTGACACTGTCTCCCTGACCCTGTCTCTCTGACCCTGTCTCTCTGACCTGTCTCTCTGACACTGTCTCTCTGACCCTGTCTCTCTGACCCTGTCTCTCTGACCCTGTCTCCCTGACCCTGTCTCTCTGACCCTGTCTCCCTGACCCTGTCTCTCTGACACTGTCTCTCTGACCTTGTCTCTCTGACCCTGTCTCTCTGACCCTGTCTCTCTGACACTGTCTATCGGACCCTGTCTCTCTGACACTGTCTCTCTTACCCTGTCTCCCTGACCCTGTCTCTCTTACCCTGTCTCTCTGACCCTGTCTCTCTGACCCTGTCTCCCTGACCCTGTCTCTCTGACCCTGTCTCTCTGACCCTGTCTCTGACCCTGTCTCTCTGACCCTGTCTCCCTGACCCTGTCTCTCTGACCCTGTCTCTCTGACCCTGTCTCTCTGACCCTGTCTCTCTGACCCTGTCTCTCTGACCCTGTCTCCCTGACCCTGTCTCTCTGACACTGTCTTCTGACCCTGTCTCTCTGACCCTGTCTCCCTGACCCTGTCTCTCTGACCCTGTCTCTCTGACCCTGTCTCTCTGACCCTGTCTCCCTGACCCTGTCTCTGACCCTGTCTATCTGACCCTGTCTCTCTGACCTGTCTCTCTGACCCTGTCTCTCTGACCCTGTCTATCTGACCCTGTCTATCTGACCCTGTCTATCTGACCCTGTCTCTCTGACCCTGTCTATCTGACCCTGTCTATCTGACCCTGTCTCTCTGACCCTGTCTCCTGACCCTGTCTCTCTGACCCTGTCTTCTGACCCTGTCTCCTGACCCTGTCTCTTGACCCTGTCTCTCTGACCCTGTCTCCTGACCCTGTCTCCCTGACCCTGTCTCTCTGACCCTGTCTCTCTGACCCTGTCTCTCTGACCCTGTCTCTCTGACCCTGTCTCTCTGACCCTGTCTATCTGACCCTGTCTCTCTGACCCTGTCTCTCTGACCCTGTCTATCTGACCCTGTCTCTCTGACCCTGTCTCTCTGACCCTGTCTCCCTGACCCTGTCTCCCTGACCCTGTCTCTCTTACCCTGTCTCTCTCATCCTGTCTCTCTGACCCTGTCTCTCTGACTCTGTCTATCTGACCCTGTCTATCTGACCCTGTCTCTCTGACACTGTCTCTCTGACCCTGTCTCTCTGACCCTGTCTCTCTGACCCTGACTCCCTGACCTTGTCTCTGACCTTGTCTATCTGACCCTGTCTCTATGACCCTGTCTCTCTGACCCTGTCTCTCTGACCCTGTCTCTCTGACCCTGTCTATCTGACCCTGTCTCTCTGACCCTGTCTCTCTGACCCTGTCTATCTGACCCTGTCTCTCTGACCCTGTCTCTCTGACCCTGTCTCTCTGACCCTGTCTCTCTTACCCTGTCACTCTCATCCTGTCTCCCTGACCCTGTCTCCCTGACCCTGTCTCTCTGACCCTGTCTCTCTGACCCTGTCTCCTCACCCTGTCTCTCTCACCCTGTCTCTCTCACCCTGTCTCTCTCACCCTGTCTCTCTCACCCTGTCTCTCTCACCCTGTCTCCCTCACCCTGTCTCTCTCACCCTGTCTCTCTCACCCTGTCTCTCTCACCCTGTCTCCCTCACCCTCTCTCCCTCACCCTGTCTCTCTCATCCTGTCTCTCTCACCCTGTCTCTCTCACCCTGTCTCTCTCACCCTGTCTCTCTCACCCTGTCTCTCTCACCCTGTCTCTCTCACCCTGTCTCTCTCACCCTGTCTCTCTCACCCTGTCTCTCTCACCCTGTCTCTCTCATCCTGTCTCTCTCACCCTGTCTCTCTCACCCTTCTCTCCCTCACCCTGTCTCTCTCACCCTGTCTCTCTCACCCTGTCTCTCTCATCCTGTCTCTCTCATCCTGTCTCTCTCACCCTGTCTCTCTCACCCTGTCTCCCCACCCTGTCTCTCTC
>JAODUO010001504.1:50000-89774 GCA_025642075.2 Ridgeia piscesae
GATAAATACACAGATACTTTTTATGGTGATTACTTTATAAGATTACTTTATAAGATTACTTTATAAGAACTGCTTTGTGTCGTTTCAGAACGTCATCTGTGAGGGCGCGGGAGGGGACATGGTCAGTGAATACAAGACAGTAGTCTACTACCACGAGGACAAGCCAAAGTGGTGCGAGACGGTCAAGGTGAGTGTGCAGTGGACTGACCAGCTGGATGTAGCAGCGGATAGGTGGTCAAAAATAATAAGTAACTAGATCAGGGGACCGTTTCAATAATATATAGAGCTCTTAAGGAAAATTCATCAGTAAACAAAATCTGTTGTTAAGTTAAACATGTTTTTTCAAACTGTAAATATCCATTGCCGCATATTACTGAGGAGACTATTTCCATGACACACCAGTGACAATGTCCCCATGGTATTCAAGGTCGCTATTAAGGATGAAAATTTATTTTAACTTGCAAAATCAGGTTTACGAGCTCTTAACAACGTTAGTAAAATGGTCCACAGATCTGTGATGTGCAGTTCTTCAGTTTATTGCATTCACAACAGGTGGCGGTATATAAATAAGTGTGTGTGTTTCCGTAACATTGATCAATTCTGCCCTTTAAAATGAAATTCATCCCTTAACTGTGATTTTGTACGCTGAAAAGTGTCAGTTCCATGGTTGAACTACTAGGACACTTGCCGGTGGTGTGCCACGGAAATAATGTCTTTGGTGATTTACTGTTTGCGGTTTGAAAACACATAAATTTAACAATGTGATGTGTTTAATGATGTAGTTTTGTATCAGCTCATTATTTCCGTGAGCCCGTTACCTGGGAAATGACACCTGATAATGTACATAAAGTTGACATTTACGTTGAATGTTGCAGGTGGCAATTCCAATAGACGACTTCTATGGGTCACATCTGAAGCTGATGTTTAAACATCGCGCCTCTGCTGAAGGTACAAAACATACCTGCCTGCCTGCGTACGAACACAAAGTGTCAGCAGAAATGGTTCTACTCTAAATGATTTGAACCACTGATGTAGTCCACTTTGGCAATGTGGTAGTTGTACTGTAACATTTTATCTCTCAGCTTTAATCTTACCTTAAAATCTTAACTCAAGATCGGTCAATAATTACTCAAAATTTAGCATTGAGGCCGCCTGAAGGTTTATTTTCGGATGATGCAATTTCTCTATTGATGTAATATATTTGTATTTTACATATGCTTTTATCCTGTTTGCATAGTCTATTATAACTACATAGGTGTGGGCGACCTCTGCAATCTCTTTGGAGGCAGGACATGTTTGTGTTATATCTAGTCTGTAGTTAGATATTCGGTAAAATATTGCCATTTATTATGTTTCACTAAAGTGATATACAAGACTTGGCAAGGTTTCTCTGGGTAACAATTGTACTAAATCTAGTTAAATAGCATGCTCCACAATGAAGAAATACCGGATTTACCAGGATTTCTTGGTGGCAATATTGTTAAGTCTGGTTAAACATATTGTTTCACCTAAGTGAAAAATAAGGTATTAAAATTAATTGCCATTTGTCGTTAGCTCGTTAAATAATGATTCACTAGTGGAATGCAGTGTTAGAGTAAGCAAACGACCTACATTTAGGCAGCCTTAAAGAGGGGAAATATTTGCAGATTTTAGGGCAGTTTTTACTTGTATGAGAAATGAAACTGGTAAAATGATCATCACCAAATCGTTTCTCAGTAAATTTCACGTTTCTGTTTTTGAAAAGTTTAGTGCATTGGACAGATTGAGTGAATTAACGGTGTGATTTTTGACACATTCTCTGCAGCAAAGGATCGGTGCGAGAGGCCATTTGCAATGTCCTACATCAAGTTGATGCAGGACAATGGAACGACCTTGAAAGACACTATGCATGACCTTCTTGTCTACAAGGCTAGTTGTGCTTCTAAAAGTTTCTTTTTTGCTCACAATTGTTACCATTACTGATACTGACTGATTCTGGGGAAAGAAGATGTTACAGGGTTGGCAGAAACTTTTGAACAACCAATGCCCAAACACCATTGGTACGAAAATACCGTTTAGAGGCACTTTTCTGGAGCTTTGCAAATTTAACAATAAAATTATGAGTTTTAATAAAAGTACACATATTTGTATTTCGTTACAAGTAAAAAATTATTTCCACAAAAATGTGCTTCATTACTTTTTTACTTAAATAAAGTAACAAAGTAAATGTAGCTCATGCTACAAATAAATATCCAGTTTTAGTTAAATGAATGACAATGTATTTTTTTATATAAAATTAAGTGTTTTTATTTGAATACATATCCATGTTAAAGTAATATTTAGTTACCTACACAGACTATTATGTTTTGATGCAAGTTGCTGAGTTATCAAAAGATTACATAATAAAATGGTATGAACACCAACGAACACTTGTGTTGAGTGTTTATGTTCTAGATAGATACAAATTTTACATAAGCTATTTCAAGTGTTTTCATTTCAGCTTCTTTTTATGGCTACTCATTACTCGTTCTACTTCCACCAGATCGACTCAAAGAAGATGGACCAGAGCAGCACGTACCTGAAGCTGCCTGCGACGGAGAGTGACCTTTGGACTCAAAGTCAATCTGGCCAGTCACCGAGCAAGACTCAGATCCACTCTGGTGGTCTCACTCTGAACGTCAACGACAGCTTCCAGATTTCAACACTTGTCTGCTCTACAAAACTCACGCACAATGGTAGGAGTTCTGTTGATCCATCCCATAATGTTAGGAGTTCAGTAAAGGTAAAGGTAAGTTCTTATGTAGTGCAGTATCCAGCCCACAGGACTGCTCGAAGTGCGTTACTTTACTCCCTGGCAGACCTGTCTAATTAAACACCATCTCGACTTCTCTGGGAAGCATCCAGCCATATTGCAATTAATGCGTGAAGGCTGCTCGTACAAATATCCACCACTGTCTATAGCCAGATACTCACACAGCTGAGTGAACTGGAGCAATGTAGAGTGAAAAAACTTGCCCAAGGTTTTACATGGCAGCACAGGATTCGAACCCGGGTACTTTTAGTTTAGAGTCTGAAGTTCTACCCCTGAACCACTTTGCTCTACAGTAAACTTGCACTTAATCATCTCTGTTTCTGTTGGTTTGACCTGATGGGATTATTTGTTGGAAGCAGTGAAGGGTTAATGTTAACCCTTCAGATCTTAAGTCATTTCATGATTTGCTGTCCAAATCCTTGTAGCGTGCACACAAAATCACCAAGAATGGTAGTTTTTATTGATATTATTTTAGGGTTAACATTCAACCTGTCACCTTAAATTTTTTAGGGTTGATGTTAACCCTGTCTCCTCGTGTTCCAGTGGCCCTGATGGGTCTGTTGAAGTGGCGAGACAACTTGGACGGTCTCAAGGACCATCTGTGTGCATTCATGAAGGTCGACGGGGAGGAGATTGTTAAGGTAGGTCAGGGGTCATGACAAGATCAGGGCAGTGAATAAGTTAGTGTCACCTTTGTTATGTGTGTTATTTGTGTCGCGTATGTTCGATGTCACTGTCTGTGTTTCTGTTGTGTAGTTGCTATGAACATTGCGTCGACAGACGACAGTAAGTTATATTGTATTATCCTGGTACTCTCATAACACGATATTAGTTACTGCGTGAAACATGAGAGTAACAGGCTTTTAGTCAATTGTGCAGTGTTTGGCCCTTCAAGGAGGGTGTGGTGTGATTAGACCCTTAGTGATGTGTCAAATACCTCAGTGATATATTCATGGGCTCAGTGACATATTGAGAGCCTCGGTGACATGTTCAGAGCCTTGGTGACATGTTCAGAGCCTCGGTGACATGTTCAGAGCCTCGGTGACATGTTCAGAGCCTCTGTGACATATTGAGAGCCTCGATGACATGTTCAGAGCCTTGGTGACATGTTCAGAGCCTCGGTGACATGTTCAGAGCCTCAGTGACATGTTCAGAGCCTCAGTGACATGTTCAGAGCCTCGGTGACATGTTCAGAGCCTCAGTGACACGTTCAGAGCCTCGGTGACATGTTCAGAGCCTCGGTGACATATTCAGAGCCTCGGTGACATGTTCAGAGCCTCTGTGACATGTTCAGAGCCTCAGTGACATGTTCAGAGCCACAATAGTGTGTTCAGAGCCTCTGTGACACGTTGAGAGCCTCTGTGACATGTTCAGAGCCACAGTAGTGTGTTCAGAGCCTCTGTGACATGTTCAGAGCACCAGTGACATATTGAGAGTGTCAGTGATATGTTCAGAGCATCAGTGACATGTCGAGAGTGTCAGTGACATGTTGACAGTGACATGTTGAGAACCACAATGTGATGTTACGAGCCTCTGTGACATGTTGAAAGACTTAGTGATGTTTTGAAAGCCACAGTACTTTATTGAGAGCCTCTGTGACAGACTCTGTGGCATTTTGAAGGCCACAGTAATTTATTGACACGTTGACATCCTCAGTGACATGTTGAGAGACTCAGTGACATGTTACGAGCCTCTGTGGTGTGTTGAGAGACTCAGTGATGCATTGAGAGACTCAGTGATGCATTGAGAGATTCAGTGATGCATTGAGAGACTCAGTGATGTGTTGAGAGACTCAGTGACGTGTTGAGAGACTAAGTGATGTGTTGAGAGACTAAGTGATGTGTTGAGAGACTAAGTGATGTGTTGAGAGACTCAGTGATGTGTTGAGAGACTCAGTGACGTGTTGAGAGACTAAGTGATGTGTTGAGAGACTAAGTGATGTGTTGAGAGACTCAGTGACGTGTTGAGAGACTCAGTGATGCATTGAGAGACTCAGTGACGTGTTGAGAGACTAAGTGATGTGTTGAGAGACTCAGTGATGTGTTGAGAGACTCAGTGATGTGTTGAGAGACTCAGTGACGTGTTGAGAGACTCAGTGGTGTGTTGAGAGACTCAGTGACGTGTTGAGAGACTCAGTGGTGTGTTGAGAGACTCAGTGGTGCGTTGTTTCTTCCTCCAGTTTCTACAGGACACTCTTGACGCTCTCTTCAACATTCTCATGCAGAACTCTGACTCCGATCTCTACGACAACCTTGTCTTTGATGCCCTAGTAAGTGTCATATCGTAATAATGACATTTATTTATGTTGTGCTATAACCATGAAGTACCGGTACATACATCTGTTATATCAATAGTACAGGCAAAACAACTTTTATTCTAAAATAAAGTTTAGCACAAATAGAATACATTTACAGTAATACAGTTTATGCCTTTTCGCTTGGACACATTTACCATTAAAAAGGGGAAAAGGACAGGTAAGTTCATATATAGCACAGTTTCGAAACCTCAGGATTGCTCAAAGCGCTAAATGTGATAATTTGCAGTCTTGGCTCTCTTTCTCGCTAATTCATGAGGGAAAGCAATATTCGTAAATCTTTATACAATATAATTAAGTATGTATTTTGAAAAAAATTGGCATGTAAATTACTGGCATTTTATGAGTTGTTTTCTTGGAATTTGAGCAAATGATACATATTGTCACAGGCACTTTGACACCAGTTTGCAGTATTAGTCATTGAAGTGCAAAGGAATGTGGCACAGTGACACAGTGTGTCATGTTTGTCCCATTTGTCATCTGCAGATATTCCTTGTGAGCCTGATATCTGACAGGAAGTATTCACAGTTTCGCCCGGTGCTAGACTTGTACATTCGCGAGAACTTCAGCGCGACGCTCGCTTACAAGTTAGTCTAACAGTCTATATATCACACATGAACATTATCTATGCTACTCTGAGAGTTTTCTAGAATGCAGACATTTTTGAAACCCTTTATTGAGATATTTTATATATAAAATAAAATTTTAATATGTTAATATGTTTGATTAAATACATATTTTTTATTAATATATATATTTTAATATCTGTCATAAGTGGATTTAATGGCTGTTAACTATTGATTTATTAGTGTACGTTATTCTTAACTATACTACTTCTTTATGAAGCATTTCAATCCACCAGTCTTAATAAATACAGTAGAAATACATATTCTCCTATTTTATTATTGAATGTAAATTAATAATTATCTGTATTTTTATCAATGTGATTTCTTAATTTGCTAAGCCACATATTTACTTAATTTATTTGTTTGTGATGTTTCTCCAGCATGTTTGTGTTTAAAACCGACAGCCGTTATGAAGATCAATGTACATTTTATCAAGTTTAATATGGATAATATATAATGTTTATTATTTACAACGTTGCATGCAATGTACCATTTGTTTGAAATTGTTTGCTTTTATTGCATTTTATGTACACTTGAATTTTCGTAACTTGTCGATCTTAAATCTTCCAGCAAACTCATGGTGGTACTCAAGTACTACATCGCGAGTGTTCTCGACCAAAACAAACACCACCAGGCCCTACTGAAGGCGATGAAGTCCCTGGAGTATCTCTTCAAGTTCATTATTCGTTCTCGCATTCTTTTTGCTGCGTGAGTATTGTCTTCCCGTGGATGGTTTATGTAAGTTTGAACAATGTGTGTAACAGAACTGTTTCTGGGATGAACCCGTAGCACACATTGAACTTAACAATACCAACAAAAACAGCTGTGTCTTCTGCAGTGGTAAAAAGCAAACCCCGGGATGGTTGGTGCCACAGATGTAAGGTGCAGGGAGGAACATCTTAATGCAGGCACACACACCCATGCACACATACACATGCACACACACACATGCACACACACACCCATGCACACACACCCATGCACACACACACACATGCACACACACACACATGCACACACACCCATGCACACACACACACATGCACACACACCCATGCACACATACACACGCATCCATGCACACACACCCATGCACACATACACATCCATGCATACACATCCATGCACACACACCCATGCACACATACACATCCATGCATACACATCCATGCACACACACCCATGCACACATACACATCCATGCATACACATCCATGCACACACACCCATGCACACACACACACCCATGCACACACACCCATGCACACACACACACACACATGCACACATACACACGCATCCATGCACACACACCCATGCACACATACACACGCATCCATGCACACACACCCATGCACACATACACATCCATGCATACACATCCATGCACACACACCCATGCACACATACACATCCATGCATACACACCCATGCACACACACACACCCATGCACACACACCCATGCACACACACACACACATGCACACACACCCATGCACACACACATGCACACACACACATGCACACACACACCCATGCACACACAAACACATGCACACACACCCATGCACACACACACACACACATGCACACATGCACACACACCATGCACACACACACACACACACACACACACACACACACACACACACACACACACACACACAAATTCATATATGCACATACGAATGCACACATGAACATACACATGCACAAACACATGCACATACACACACACACCACAATTACACACCCGCACATGCACACACACACCCACACACACATGCACACACACACCATAATTACACACATATACTCACGCACACACTCAGACATGCTTGTGCACATGCACATGCACACGCACACGTACACGCACACGCACACACACACACATACACACTATATATAATATATATATATATATATATATATATATATATATATATATATATATACATATATATATATATATATATTATACTTATAATTACACACCCGCACACACATGCACAGATACGCACAGGCACACACACGCACACATACACACACACACACACACACACACACACACACACACACACACACACACAGACACACACACACACACACACACACACACACACACAGTCACACACACAGTCACACATACACACAATTCCTAATGGTGTCTAAGTGTAATTAGACAATGCAGGCAGATTATGTTGTGTAACTGCTACAACTTATGAGATAATAAATAAAAAGTAAAGTGTATTTTTTTCTCTTGGTATTGTTTCAGTATGAACGACAGCCATGGCAAGCAACAGTTTGAGATCTCTCTCAAATGTCTCTCTTGGTGTTGTTTCAGTATGAACGACAGCCGTGGCAAGCAACATTTTGAGATATCTCTCAAATGTCTCTCTTGGTGTTGTTTCAGTATGAAAGACAGCTGTGGCAAGCAACAGTTTGAGATCTCTCTCAAATATCTCTCTTGGTGTTGTTTCAGTATGAATGACAGCCGTGGCAAGCAACAGTTTGAGATCTCTCTGAAGCAGGTGTTCCAGTCCATCAACAATCTCATGCACGACACAACAGACCAGACCCTGCTCATCCAGGCTGCCACACTCAAGTACCTCCCCACCACCATCTCAGACGTCATCACAGTCTACAACCCTCATGAGTTCAGGTTTCTACACATCAAAAATGCTGTTGTTTTATTTTTGCCCTTACGTAATGAAACCAGACACCTATTAATAATTCCTGGATAAAATTGCCTCTAGACACAAGTTTATGCGATGTTAATGGATAGTTACAATCATGCCTTGTGACTTCATAATGCAAATTAGCAGAGTGGTCAGTCACAGATTGCATTGCATCAGGGCCTCTAGATACAGTTGAATTTGGCAGGTTGAAGCTTTGCTTCAGAAATCATGGATACATTGGGTAAAATTTAAGCAAAAGTGTTCGTCAATCTCAAAATTGAAAAGTGGTACTGTTGTCTGTCTCCATTTATGATTATTCCTAATGATGTTGTATGTTGACTTGTGCCTCAGTTTTATCATTCTAGAGGGCATTGGTGTCATAGGAGAGTCATTATTAAAGTTGTCAATAAATTATATATGACAGGGAAGCAATTTAAGAAAATCGACAACTGAGAAAGCTCATATTCCTATATTAGGACTGAGTCTAGGAGTGACATCTCAGGTAGCACACTCATGCCCTCTGCTGGTGGATGTTGCAGTCGTCAGCTCGTAGAGTTTCTCAGCAGCGTTCCTCCGGAGAGACTGACACGTCAGAAAATGATCTGTATCAACGACATCATTCACAGCACCCTCTTTCACATCCCTGGTCAGTCCATGTCACTCGTTGGTGTCTGTCACTTGTTGGTGTCTGTGTCACTTGTTGGTGTCTGTCACTTGTTAGTGTCTGTGTCACTTTATTGGTGTATGTGTCACTTGTTGGTGTCTGTATCTGTTGTTGGTGTCTGTGTCACTTGTTGGTATCTATGTCACTCGTTGGTGTCTGTCACTTGTTGGTGTCTGTGTCACTCGTTGGTGTCTGTCACTTGTTGGTGTCTGTGTCACTCGTTGGTGTCTGTGTCACTTGTTGGTGTCTGTGTCACTTGTTGGTGTCTGTATCTGTTGTTGGTGTCTGTGTCACTTGTTGGTGTGTGTGTGTGTGTGTCACTTGTTGGTGTCTGTGTCTGTTGCTGGTGTCTGTGTCACTTGTTGGTGTATGTGTCTGTTGTTGGTGTCTGTGTCACTTGTTGGTGTCTGTTGTTGGTGTCTGTGTCAATTGTTGGTGTCTGTTGTTGGTGTCTCTGTCACTTGTTGGTGTCTGTGTCTCTTGTTGGTGCATGTGTCTGTTGTTTGGGGCTGTGTCGCTTGTTGATGTCTGTTTTTGTTGTCTGTGTCACTTGTTGGTGCTTGTGTCACTTGGTGTTTGTTGTTGGTATATATGTCACTTGCTGGTGATTGTCACTTGTTGGTGCCTATGTCTGTTTTGTGGTGTTTGTGTCACATGTTGGTGTCTGTGTCCCTTGTTGGTGCCTGTGTCACTTGCTGGTGTTTGTTATTGGTGTCTGTGTCACTTGTTGGTGTTTGTTGCTGGTATCTGTGTCACTTGTTGGTGTATGTGTCACATGTTGGTGACTGTGTCACGTGTTGGTGTCTGTGTCTGTTGCTGGTGCCTGTGGCACTTGTTGGTGTCTGTGTCACTTGTTGGTGACTGTGTCACTTGTTGGTGTTTGTTGTTGGTGTCTGTGTCACATGTTGGTGACTGTGTCACTTGTTGGTGTCTGTCTGTTGTTGGTGTCTGTGTCACTTGTTAGTGGCTTTTGTCACTTGTTGGTGACTGTGTCACTTGTTGGTGTTTGTTGTTGGTGTCTGTGTCACATATTGGTGATTGTGTCACCTGTTGGTGTCTGTCTGTTGTTGGTGACTGTGTCACTTGTTGGTGTCTATGGCCCTTGTTGGTGTCTGTGTCACTTGTTGATGACTGTGTCACTTGTTGGTGTTTGTTGTTGGTGTCTGTGTCACATGTTGGTGACTGTGTCACTTGTTGGTGTCTGTGTCTATTGTTGGTGCTTTTGTCAGTTGTTTATGTCTGTGGCACTTGTTGATGTCGTTGTCAGTTGTTGGTCTTTCTCAGTTGTTGGTATATTTGTGTTTATTCTACCTGTCTGTAAATTGTTGTTATCTATGTCAGTTATTGGTGTCTATGTGACGTGTTGGTGCCTGTGCCAGTTGTTGGTGTCGTGTCACTGAGTGTCGTGTGTGTCGCTGCAGACTGTCGCAAGGTGTTGCTGCCTGTCATTGTGGATCAGACGCGTCAGTTGTTGGAGAGGAAGCAAGAGCTAGACATCTGCATCAAACTGCTCTGTGACCTCATGGACCTCCTCTTCCGCAATGACATTGTGAGTCCTAGCCCAGTCACTATGGCTCAGACTTTTTCTGATATTGACTAGATAAAATAAGAATAAACACATAAAAATGTGTAATGAGTTCAAAGATTCAAGATTCAAAGATTCTAAAGACTTTATTGTACGTTTTAATTGAATTTGTTCAGTTACACATTAAAATGCCAGTAATAAGATTGGTGAACTGGATACAGTTGTTAGACACATTAACCCTAGAGGTGACCAAGAAAAATCCTCTGAAGCATACTGTTCCTATAAAAATCATAACTTCGCTAATATTGGTCATACAAAATATGAATAATGCATCATTTTAACGCTAACAGAATGCTTTATTATAATAAAATTATGATATCTGTAGAACAAATGAAAATCATGGGGATATTTGTATTTGACATTTAACTAAAAAATATATAAACATTTCATCCTGCTGCCAGATAATGATGGTGTGGATGAATATACTTCACAGACAAATGTAGCATCATGTATTAGCTGCGAAATAAAACAAAAATGAAACAAATCCGTTGAGAACTATTATTGTTATGATTTTTTCCCACATAAAAATACGTTGATTCAAGCTGGCCGATTGCTGCCACACTCATTATCATTGCAACCCACGCACCCAGCCGGAGAAATGTCGTGCTGCTAATCTGGTGAATTTTTACCACAAAAATGCCTCCAAAATCAATCTAACTACATTAACTAATATAATAACCTTGTTTATGAATACTGTCAAGCATTTTGTCAAAATATCAACGCAGAAACTTGAGATAATCCAAAGGAAAGTTGCAAAGTGGATAAACTGTTGTTTACTGCCATTTTGTCTTCAACTTTGGTTTTGCGGGGTCAATGATGCTACATTTGAAATCACGGATCGGATTGGCTGAATGGACTGAACCCACGTGATTTATTTTTGGCAGATGGGCCACTCACAGAGCTTTCTTTTGATACCGCATGTGTGGGGGTGTAGACTTTATGAATGGATGCGTAAATTCATTCATCAGGACATAGTAAAATCTCCCAAATATGGGCAGCAACTGTATCACGTGCTTTTTAAACTCGACTGCGAATAATCTGTCACTGAATCTATGCAAGGAAAAATATACACAATCTAGAACAATTTGTCAACTATCTAATGATACCAAATTTTCGTGTGTCAGTTTAGTGTGATGGAAATGAATTTTTTTACAACAGAGGCAGGTGCATTTGGGCCAATGTTTAGCTCTGGTCACTTCTAGGGTTAAAGTGATAATAATACTAATATGCAATAAAATATGTCAAATTAATAAATTTATTATATCAATAAGTATGAACAATAAATAAGTATAATAAATAAATTAATAAGGAGGTAATATTTCTTAATTTCACACTTTAAGACTATTGAGTGGACGTATTAAATGGAGCATTGTTATGAAATAATTTTGTGGTGTTCTGGGTTGGCCTTAATTGCAAGGTGGTTGTGTTATCGAGGTGCCTGAACTTTGCAGTGTAATTACATCACACGTGTGAAATAAAAAGAAAATATTAAACATTGTTTGTGGTAGTAACTTGAAATAGCAATCACTGAAAATTTTAATGGTGTTGTTTGTTTTAGGGTCCAACTCGGTGTGACCTGAGTGTCATCACGCTGAACGGACTACGGACAGTCATCCAGGCGGTCATCACAATGGACCGCAGTGGTACTCATGTAGTAAGTGACATCATTGGTCCTCTTATAGTGACACCATTGGTCCTCTTGTAAGTGACATCATTGGTCTTCATTAGTGGCATCATTAGTCCTCTTGTAGTAAGTGTCAACAAGGGTTCCCTTATAGTAAGTGACATTATCTGTTGTCTTGTAGCAACATCACTGGTCCTCTTATAGTTATATAATTAGTCCATATGTAGTAAGTGACATCATTGGTCCTGTATTATTTGTAAGTGATGTCATCAGTCCTCATATGGTTAGTAGCATCATCAGTCCTTTATTATGGCATAATCGGGTCTCTTGTAGTAAGTGACAACAGGGGTTCTCTTTTAGTGACGTAATTGTTCCTCTTGTAATAAATTACCACATTGGTTCTCTTGCATGTGACAACAGGGTCCTCTTGTAAGTGACATCGGTCCTCTTGAATTGACATCATTAGTCCTCTTGTAGTGACATAATTGGTCCACTTGTAATAATAAAAATAATAAAAATAAATTTTATTTCATGTAGCACCACATCCATAATAGTTTGTAACGCTTCACAACATATTACTATTAAAATACATAAAGAGGATAATTTTATACAATCAGAAGAATACTAATATTTTAAAATAAGTAATAAAAAATATATATGTATTTAATTAACTAATGAATTAATCAGTATTTAATAACGTAGCATTTCTAAGAAATAAAGAAGTAAGTAAATCAATAAATTACCTGTTAGTCATAAATATTACATAATAAAAATTATCAATCTAGCAAACAATTCCATAACAATAATACTGATAGATTAATGTATCTATATTGTGTATATAAAAATAAATAGGTTAATAAATGGTATAAATGTAAAAGAATACTAATAACTAAGTAACAATAATACTAATAAATAAATGTATGATTATGTACTGATAATAGTAATAAATAATTGAGTAAACAGTGACCACACTGCTGCTCTTGTAGAACGTGACAACATGTTTCTGTGCTCAGGGCAGCTGTGTGGCAGTGATGCTGTCCGTGTTGAGACAGATGACAGAGTTCCACTACACACAGTACATCACCAACTTTGACACGAGGTTTGACCTCCTCGACTTCCTCATGGAGATCCTCATGGTGTTCCGGGACCTCATTGGCAAGAACGTCTACCCCCCGGACTGGGTACAGATGGTCATGCTCCAGAACAGGTACGTCATGCTCCACTGAACACGCAGAAAAATATCCACAACTTGTCTCCAAAAAATATTGGACCTAATTCGAGGCCTTGAAATCCTTGAATTTTACAAAGTAGTATTGAAAAACCTTGAATTTTACTGTGGTCAGTTAACATTATTATTGGCCCATCTGTCATGACAAGTAGCTGCCAAAAAGCTGTAGACAAGTGGGTAGAAAATCTTAACACTACGTCTTTATCGATTATCGGGATTGGGAATACTTACTTATAAAATAATTCTCTTTCTCACTGAGTTGCTAACTGTAAAAATGGAGGTTAAAGTGGATTAAAATTACATCTGTAGTTAAAATGGCCTTGAATTTCTTTTTCAAATAGCCTTGAAAATTCTTGAACAGCCTTGAATTTCAAATCTTCAGAAGTGTGTGGACCCTGATAGTGTAACCCTGACAAGTGAACACTGCACTATGTAAGAACTTATCTTCATCTTTATCTTTACTTCTGAGTACTGTACAGTCCTCTGTGTTGCAGTATATTCCTCAAGGCCTTGCGTTCTTTCTCCCACACCATTCGGGACCGGTTCTCCAACCCGTTTGAGTACCAGGTAGGGCTTTTTTGGTAAATTTTAAATGTATAAGCAATGCATTGTTTCGCATTAGCTGTGGACTCTAAACCTTTACGATTCTGGTCGTTTTTGTTGTGTTTAATGCAATTCCACAGTTGAAGCAAATCGACATAAGGTATCTAATCTATGTACATAACGCATGTTGTGTTGTTGCCATTATTCCAGTCACATGATGCTGGTTGTTTCAGTTGTGGAACAACTTCTTCCACTGTGCGATTGCCTTCCTCACGCAACAGTCGCTGCAACTTGAAATGTTCTCCCCTACAAGGAGGGACAAGATCATCTCCAAGTATGTCGTAATAACAAAGTTTCCTTGTACATTCACTTCACTGTTCATGGGAGGTTATGTGTGCCAAGTTTATCAGAAGTGAAGTTTATCAACTTATTTTCAAATTGTTTTCGCTAATAATTAGGTTAGCTGTGTGCAGGCTTCTGAACATGTCGTGCTTAATTGAACACAGGGTTTGGCTTCCAGATATGTCATGCTTTATTGAATACACAGATGTAGGCTTCTGGATATGTCATGCTTCATTGAACACACAGGTGTAGGATTCTGGATATGTCATGCTTCATTGAACACACAGGTGTAGGTTTCTGAACCTGTCATGCTTCATTGAATACACAGGTGTAGAATTCTGAATATGTTATGCTTCATTGAACACACAGGTGTAGGCTTCTGGATATGTTATGCTTCATTGAACACACAGGTGTAGGTTTCTGAATATGTTATGCTTCATTGAACACACAGGTGTAGGCTTCAGAATATGTCTTGCTTCATTGAACACACAGGTGTAGAATTCTGAATATGTTATGCTTCATTGAACACACAGGTGTAGGCTTCTGGATATGTCATGCTTCATTGAACACGCAGGTGTAGACTTCTGAATATGTTATGCTTCACTGAACACACAAGTGTAGGTTTCTGAATATGTCATGCATCATTTAACAGGTGTAGGCTTCTAAGCTTGACATGCTTCATTGAACACATAGGTGTAGGCTTCTGAGCACGACATGCTTGATTGGACACACATGTGTAGGCTTCTGAGCACATCATACTTCATTTTGAAACAAAGGTGTAGGCTTTTGAGCATGTCAAGCTTCATTGCACACACTGGTATGGGCTTCTGAAAACGTCATGCTTTATTAAACACACATATTATATAATAACTGTCAGCAGAAAGGGTCTTATTTATAAATAATAATGATTGTTTCTGCAGATACAAAGACATGAGGAGAGAGACAGCCTTTGAAATACGGTCCATGTGGTTCAACCTTGGTTAGTGTTATTACTAATATTAGTTATAGAACTAACAGATATTACATATATTATTAATTACACAATTTAACTAATGTGCGTTCATAAATAACTTAACAACTGTCAAAACAATTGCAAGTGTTTGGTAAATAGTAAGAAATCTAGTTTGTGTGTTTCTCACATCAACATGTAAGAACACTTACCATCACTTGACGGTAAGAACACTTATATCTCATGATGATAAGAACACTTACCATCACTTGACGGTAAGAACACTTATATCTCAAGATGATAAGAACACTTACCATCACTTGACGGTAAGAACACTTATATCTCAAGATGATAAGAACACTTACCATCACTTGACGGTAAGAACACTTATATCTCAAGATGATAAGAACACTTACCATTACTTGACGGTAAGAACACTTATATCTCAAGATGATAAGAACACTTACCATTACTTGACGGTAAGAACACTTATATCTCATGATGATAAGAACACTTACCATCACTTGACAGTAAGAACACTTATATCTCATGATGATAAGAACACTTACCATCACTTGACGGTAAGAACACTTACATCTCATGATGATAAGAACACTTACCATTACTTGCAACTAGATGACAGCACAGAACCACTCTTGACTAATGTTTGTCTGTCGTTGATGCATTCCTGCATGGAATATTTGATCTAATTCAAAATATTCATCATTAAATATAAAACGTTTTTTTTTGTAAATTTTAGCGAATATGTTTTGTTTCTTTAGCAACATTAGTTGTGTGTATAAGGCAGCTATTGCTTTTGTGAACATTGGATCTACCTTGATTAATGAAGCTGACTGAGTTTAGAAAATGCCTTAAAGAATCCTTCTGTTTCAGGTCAACATAAGTTGGAGTTTATCCCGGAGATTGTCGGTCCATTTCTTGAAATGACACTCATTCCTGAGATGGGTTGGTACTTTCTTCTCTAGCTGGCTCAGTTACATGACTATTCTATTGTTTCACTGTGTCTTCTGTTGTCTTCTATTGTCTTCTATTGTTTCACTGTGTCTTCTGTTGTCTTCTGTTGTCTTCTGTTGTCTTCTATTGTCTTCTATTGTTTCACTATGTCTTCTATTGTGTTCTATTGTGTTCTATTGTCTTCTATTGTCTTCTATTGTCTTCTATTGTCTTCTATTGTCTTCTATTGTCTTCTATTGTCTTCTATTGTTTCACTGTGTCTTCTGTTGTCTTCTATTGTCTTCTATTGTCTTCTATTGTTTCACTGTGTCTTCTGTTGTCTTCTATTGTCTTCTGTTGTTTCACTGTGTCTTCTGTAATCTTCTATTGTCTTCTATTGTTTCACTGTGTCTTCTGTTGTCTTCTATTGTCTTCTATTGTTTCACTGTGTCTTCTGTTGTCTTCTATTGTCTTCTATTGTTTCACTGTGTCTTCTGTAATCTTCTATTGTCTTCTATTGTTTCACTGTGTCTTCTGTTGTCTTCTATTGTTTCACTGTGTCTTCTGTTGTTTTCTATTGTCTTCTATTGTTTCACCTTGTATTCTGTTGTATTCTATTGTTTCACTGTGTCTTCTGTTGTCTTCTATTGTCTTCTATTGTCTTCTATTGTTTCACTGTGTCTTCTGTAGTCTTCTATTGTCTTCTTTTGTTTCACTGTGTCTTCTATTGTCTTCTATTGTTTCACTGTGTCTTCTGTAATATTCTATTGTCTTCTATTGTTTCACTGTGTCTTCTCTAATATTCTATTGTCTTCTATTGTTTCACTGTGTCTTCTATTGTCTTCTATTGTTTCACTGTGTCTTCTGTAATATTCTATTGTCTTCTATTGTTTCACTGTGTCTTCTCTAATATTCTATTGTCTTCTATTGTTTCACTGTGTCTTCTGTTTTCTTCTACTGTCTTATATTATTTCACCTTGTCTTCTGTTGTCTTCTAATGTCTTCTATTGTTTCACTGTGTCTTCTGTAGTCTTCTATTGTCTTCTATTGTTTCACTGTGTCTTCTGTAGTCTTCTATTGTTTCACCTTGTATTCTGTTGTCTTCTATTGTCTTCTATTGTCTTCTATTGTTTCACCTTGTATTCTGTTGTCTTCTATTGTCTTTTATTGTTTCACCTTGTCTTCTGTTGTCTTCTATTGTTTCACATTGTCTTCTGTTGTCTTCTACTGTCTTCTATTGTTTCACCTTGTCTTCTGTAGTCTTATATTGTCTTCTGTTGTTTCACTGTGTCATTTGTTGTCTCCTATTGTGTGAAGTGACAAGACCTGATGGTGCTGTGCTTGTGTGTTCCAGAGCTGCGCAAGGCCACCATTCCCATCTTCTTTGACATGATGCAATATGAGTTCATGAGTAAACCCATCGCAGGGATGCCACAACGCATCCGTGGCAACTTCCACACAGTGAGCACACACAGACACAGACACAGACACACCACACACACACCACACACACACCACACACACACCACACACCACACACCCCACACACACCACACACACATACACACACACACACACACACAGTCACACACACACACGCACGCACACACACACACACACACACGCACAAGACAAAGCATGCCTCTGATGTATCCTATGCCTCTTGGTGATCACAGTGGCTGACTGATTCAAGTAGGAAGAATACTATATTAAAATAAGATTTCTTATTTCGCTATTAATAAATTTCGATTCACATTGAAATGTCGATACGAGTCAAAATTTATTATTTGTGAAAAAAGAAATCTTGTTCTAACGTATGATTCTGTCTGTTTGTAGTTTGAGGATGAGATCATCACAAAGTTGGACGTACTCGTGGAGGGCGGCCGCGGGGACGAACAGTACCGGGAGCTCTTCTACAACACGTAAGTACATACACTTATACAACATGTAAGTACATACACTTATACAACATGTAAGTACATACACTTACACAACATGTAAGTACATACACTTACACAACATGTAAGTACATACACTTACACAACATGTAAGTACATACACTTACACAACATGTAAGTACATACACTTATACAACATGTAAGTACATACACTTACACAACATGTAAGTACATACACTTACACAACATGTAAGTACATACACTTACACAACATGTAAGTACATACACTTATACAACATGTAAGTACATACACTTACACAACATGTAAGTACATACACTTACACAACATGTAAGTACATACACTTACACAACATGTAAGTACATACACTTATACAACAGTAAGTACATAACTTAACAACTTGTAAGTACATACACTTACACAACATGTAAGTACATACACTATACACAACATGTAAGTACATACACTTACACAACATGTAAGTACATACACTTACACAACATGTAAGTACATATACTTATACAACACGTAAGTACATATACTTTACAACATGTAAGTACATACACTTATACAACATGTAAGTACATATACTTATACAACATGTAAGTACATACACTTATACAACATGTAAGTACATACACTTCTACAACACGTAAGTACATACACTTATACAACATGTAAGTACATACACTTATACAACATGTAAGTACATACACTTACACAACATGTAAGTACATACACTTATACAACATGTAAGTACATACACTTATACAACATGTAAGTACATACACTTATACAACATGTAAGTACATACACTTACACAACATGTAAGTACATACACTTACACATGTAAGTACATACACTTACACAACATGTAAGTACATACACTTACACAACATGTAAGTACATACACTTATACAACATGTAAGTACATACACTTTACAACATGTAAGTACATACACTTACACAACACGTAAGTACATATACTTATACAACATGTAAGTATATACACTTACACAACATGTAAGTACATACACTTATACAGTATGTAAGTACATACACTTATACAGTACATGTAAGTACATACACTTATACAGTATGTAAGTACATACACTTATACAGTATGTAAGTACATACACTTATACAGTATGTAAGTACATACACTTATACAGTATGTAAGTACATACACTTATACAACATGTAAGTACATACACTTACACAACATTATAGCTACATACACTTATACAGTATTAACGTAAGTACATACACACATGTACAACACTATCAGTGCAACACTTCTAACAGTAATTGAATACATACACTTATACAGTATGTAAGTACATACACAGTATGTAAGTACATACACTTATACAACATGTAAGTACATACACTTACACAACACATAGCTACATACAGTTATACAACACATAAGTATGTATATTCGTGCAATACGTACATATCTACACATGTACAACACATCAGTGCACACACTTCTACATCAGTACATATGCACATACAATACACTAGTGTATGACATATGAGTATATACACATAAACTACACGACAGTACACACATGTCTACAACACGTAAGTGCACACACTTCTACAACACAAGTGTTTACACTTCTTCCAGCATGTAAACACATAAACACCCAGCTGTGTGATTTTTATCAAACTTTCTCAACTCATTAAGACCACTATTCACACTAACTTACCAGTAAATGGTATTGTTGATGTGAATGTTGCCCTGTGGGGATAGACCACCAAATGGTATCCCATGTGGGGATAGATCACCAAATGGTATCCGCAGTTCTGCTCTAAAGAACTGCATTGTGGTGTTTATGTAAATTTCTGGAAGCACTGAATGTAGGACTGGTTTAGTACCATAGCTTCAAAAATCTAGGGGAATCAAAAAACATTACCATAGCCACCAGTGGGTAAATCAGAGGTGGGATCTACCCGTGTGTGTTGGTGGTTGTAGCATTTACAGTCAGTGTGAGAGTCACTCGACCATCAGAGAGCAAGGTCTGCTCTTTGTGGAAGTAATCAAGGAGCTTCTGCAACGACTGTTGGAGTACCGCGCCATCCTTAATGACGAGAACAAGGAGAATAGAATGAGTTGTACGGTCAACCTGCTGGTAGGACTCTATATGTTCACCCATATGTGATTAGTACATGTTAGTAATAGTACATAATTAGTAATTTGTGTAATTAATTAATTGATAACATTACTTAAAAAAATAAGAGTCATCAAAATAAATGTGTCATCCACTCAATGTTGGGAACATCTATTGTGGTATTGCATTTGTTACAGTTTAGCTATGCCTTTCTTACAGTACAGCTACCAAACATCTACAGAAACGTAATTCAACCGAATATTTCACTGCTTAATTAACCGAAAAAATCCCTCGCAAGCTGCGATACCACGTCTGATTCTTATCTTTATCACTTGTTCCTGTTATCATGTTCTACTAAATGTTAATCAATTTCATTTGAAGAAGAATAAGATTCTTGGTTGTATGCTTTCTACATCATCCTGTACCTGCCAAGAAACAGTATCTTGTCTGTATATTTCAACCTCTTCCTGCAGTCTTCACAGTCGTGTCACATGATTTAGGTCATGTGACATGAATAGAGTATAGTTGAAACAACACTCCCAACTGGAACAAGAAGCAAACAACATTCGTATAAACATGTAACATTCCGTAAAGCTGTAAATTTAAATCTTTATTGATTTGTGTAGCGCCATATTTATACAATAATAGGCTATGGTGCTATACAAGAAAATCCACAATTAAAGTTAATTTAAACATAAACATTCAACATGATACATATATATTGATATAATCTAACAGAGTAAAATAAATTAGATAACTAAATAGATAAATAGATTATTTAATTAATGATAATAAATAATTAAAAAAATAACAATATTAAATACATAAATCATAAAAATTAAAACTAATAATTTAAGTACAAGCATCCGACATAGTCTAAGTAATTATCTAACAGTTGTAAAAATAAATAAAAATAAAAAATAATAAAATGTATAACAGTTATTATAGATTAGTTGTAGGCTACACCAAAATAGTGAGTCTTCAATTTGCTCTTAAAAATTAGAATTTGACGGTTGAGTTTGGTTTGACATAGTTCTATTTATTGCGTGAATGTGTTCTGCCGTCAGAACTTCTACGAGTCGATCCAGCGCCAGGAGATGTACATCCGCTACCTGCACAAGCTGTGTGACCTTCACCTTGAGTGTGACAACTACACGGAGGCTGCCTACACACTGCTGCTCTACGCCAAGCTGCTCCACGTGAGTGTCTGGAGCTACGCCGCTCCGTAGAACGAGTCGGAGAGAATGAAATCAACGCAAATCACATAGCTCTATACTTAGAGTCGGATCAAATTAACTACTTCATATGAGTCACTTAACTCTGTTCATAGAGTTGCGTAGAATGAAGTACTCCCGTGAATCTTTTAGGTTGGTACTTAGAGTGAAATATAATGAGCCACTCCTTGTAAACTCTTAACTCTGTACTTGGAGTCGTACGGAATGAGCTATGCAGCATTGTGTAGCTGTGTACTTAGAGTAAGATAGAATGAGATGCTCTGTGTGAGTCAGTAATCAGTGAACATAAATCACTCGGCTCTGTAGGTTGAGTCAAACAGAACAAGCCCCACATGTGTCATTAAACTGTGTAGTTTGAGTCGTGTAGAACGAACTCCACATGTGTCATTAAACTGTGTAGTTTGAGTCGTGTAGAATGAACTCCACATGAGTCATTAAACTGTGTAGTTTGAGTCGTGTAGAATGAACTCCACATGAGTCATTAAACTGTGTAGTTTGAGTCATGTAGAACAAACTCCACACGAGTCATTAAACTGTGTAGTTTGAGTCGTGTACAATGAACTCCACACGAGTCAGTAAACTGTGTAGTTTGAGTCGTGTACAATGAACTCCATACGAGTCATTAAACTGTGTAGTTTGAGTCGTGTACAATGAACTCCACACGAGTCATTAAACTGTGTAGTTTGAGTCGTGTACAATGAACTCCACACGAGTCAGTAAACTGTGTAGTTTGAGTCGTGTACAATGAACTCCATACGAGTCATTAAACTGTGTAGTTTGAGTCATGTACAATGAACTCCACACGAGTCAGTAAACTGTGTAGTTTGAGTCGTGTACAATGAACTCCATACGAGTCATTAAACTGTGTAGTTTGAGTCGTGTAGAATGAACTCCACACGAGTCATTAAACTGTGTAGTTTGAGTCGTATACAATGAACTCCACACGAGTCATGTGTATCCACATTTTGAATCAAACAGAAGGAAAACCTTGTATGTAATTATAAAGTAGTGTTTTTGTTTCTCCTGTGCTGAATATACATAATATATATACATATAATATAATTCATATATATATATATATATATATATATATATATATATATATATATATATATATAATGTATTATTTGGGAATAGGTCAGATTATTAATTTATGTAAATTCCATTGATGCATTTTGATTGACAACCAGTTTACTGCATGCACACAATGGTGGACTAGACTTAGTTTGTGTTAGTTGCTGCGGGGCACATAGTGTAAGCAGCACAATTCGTCTTGAATGTTTCACCATTTTTCAACTTTGTAGAGGTACCCGGTACGTACCGATAAGGATCAGGACAGGTTTTATTTTCCCTGGTCTGTTGCAGTGGTCAGACGAAACACTGCCCCATATGCTACACAGTGAGAAGTACGCAGCCATGGAGACTCACCGAGAACTCAAAGAGAGGCTCTATTATGACATCATCGACTACTTCGACAAGGGAAAGGTGAAGCTGCTGTTTCATTGTTTGGCATGGGACCGGCAACAGTTGAGCATGGGAATGCGATTTCAGAAAACATGTCTTGAGTTTTTTGCAGAACGTGGCTATAGTTTCATATAATTTTTATTGTGATACAGTAGATTCAAAATTTTGCAGCTACAAAGAAAGCATGTTAGTTAATAGTGAACTTAGTTTTAGGAATGAAACATTTTTAGGGAAACCAATGGCATGATGTTTCTGAGGATATCTGAAGAAAAAGGAACATGAAAATAACCAAGTTTTGGTGGTTGTATAGAGAGTATGTAATGGGAGCTCATTTGAATTTGATTTGATATACAAGATTGTTTATTAAATTTCTCAAGGAGAGAACATTGTCTTATGGTCAGCACAAATCATAGAAATAGTAATTACACAGACAGTCACAGAGAAATATTCCATACATTCATAATGGTTATGGCAGTGGTGACAAGGTTACACAATTTAGTATTGATTTAAACTAAATTAAAAAAAAATTTACTAATAAATCAATATAAATAAATATTCATTTAAAATAAATTATTGTATAAAACCGGAAGCCTAAATAGGGGTAATGATGATGAGACACGGGGATCATAAATATTTATTGTTCTCGTCTTACAATCCCTGTCGTCAGGGATGAAGTTGACTGAGATTTCCAGTAGTCATCTTTTTCTTCCTCTTTCATTTCTTCGTTTTTCTCTCATTACATTCTCTATCAGCAGTTTCCAATTCCTTCTACCTTTTGCTGTTGTTTTCCATTCTTCCCCACTTTTTCCAGGTCTGTCTTAATGTAGTCCTCCAAGTGTAAACTCTTGTCTTCTTCCCCTCCGTCTTACGTGCACTTTCTGGGCATCTGCTCTCTTTACCATGTTTCACGTCCCTTCTCTCCACGTCACTTCTGATGTTGGAGTTTAGCTAAGTCTTTGTTGGCACTATTTTTCTATGAGTAAGTTGCAGTAGTATTGTGTGTTATAAATACACGTTGAGTGTTGGTTGTGATTTTGTGTTCTAAGTATGGAAGATCCAGGTGATGGTATGCATGTAGTACATTTTCTAAAATATTTCCCGTCATTACAACAACTTCTGCCTGTGTCTGTCGCCAGATGTGGGAGAAAGGCCTTGAACTGTGCAAGGAACTTGCCCACCAGGGGGAGTGTGAGACGTTCGACTACATCCAGCTCAGTGAGATCCTCGTAAGTTCTGTCAGCCAGTAACATATTCCTAGCGACACGTGGTGGATGTGTCACTTGCAAAATGTACGTGCATCATAAAATAAAAGCGATAACATGGAAACACCAATTAGCTGTTACCTGTTTCTGTGTCAGTGTGAACATTATTGTCACTCAAAAATAGTCTATTTTATGAATCGGCAGATTCAGGGAGCCGTGGGGGGGACACATGCCCCATAGACCGTGGGAATTTGTCGTTTTCCATAGACCTTTCTGACTGCGCTGTGCTGCCACCAGACCTCTACTTCAGTTAGAAGATTCTGAAGTTACGGTTTCACGGCTGCAAATAAATTGCCAACAGCTCCCACCCTTTCGATTTCTTTGATCTGTTAAGTTGAAATAGATGAGGCAGAGAAGTTGAAGTTGTGATGAATATGCAGATTATTATTTATCAGTACTAGCTGATATATTAAATATTACTAGTATATGCGGATATAATAATCTGTTGTTTTGACTGTGCGTTTGTTTAGGTGGGGGGGTCACACGTAGGGTGACCTGTGGCGAAATACCCCCACATTTATTATAATTGTATACGTAGTGTCTTAGACAGCAGGTAGCCTGGTATTCAGAAACCATCTTTTACTTAATCATGTGGGCTTTGAACTAATGAACACATAACAAACTCTGCGTGATTATATGTCGTTTCTTTCCATTGTTCTAGGAATACCGCTACTGCTGTATATGTTGAAATGTGGGCTCTAGCAGCCTGAGGGCCAGGAGACTAGTATGGGCTCAGACATAAACCTGGCCTCGTGAGGCTGAGTCCACATTTCCTTCGCATAAACTATTATGGTGTGCCAAATAAGGCACTTTTTTTCCCTATAATAAACAAACGTCATCATTTGGCCTCTTTCATATCTACGCATGTGTCCGTGTTGTTCCTTGCATAAATAATAATTTGTTGTTATGACTGTGCGTTGCAGCAGCGGCAGGCGGGGTTCTACGACTGCATCATGAAGCAGATGAGGCCGGAGCCGGAGTACTTCAGAGTCGGGTTCTACGGCCTTGGCTTCCCCTCCTTCCTCCACGTAAATCACTCGTTTTTTCCCACACACATCCTACAACCAATGATGTGTGGACTTTTGCCAGTTGTTATGTCATTCACACAGATGCTAGTGACTTGCGTATCACCGCTATTTTGAAAAATCCACTGAAGTTTAAAAATCAATAAGTCAGTTTATCGTTAAATGAGTATATTTTCTGTGTTAAATAAAAAAGAAGTAATAGTAAAGTCAAGTTACTTATTTATTACTTCAGATTCAGCTGAAATAACACAAATTTATGTTTGTTATTACGTCTTTCTTGCGTCGACAGAACAAGGTGTTTGTATACCGGGGCAAGGAGTACGAGAGACTGTCAGACTTTGCTGCGGGCCTACAGAACCAGTTCCCCAATGCACAGGTCAGTCACACTGCATTCTGATTGGGCATTAATCAGCTCAAAAATAAAAAATACTTTCTATACAGAATAAAGCTAATCAACCTACTGATATACGGATTTTACCTTTAGAATTATACAATATTTATATTCTAGCCATGGTGCAATTTTGAAACTAATTATTGTAACTTTTTTATGTAATTTTAATTTAATACCGAGTTCACAATTCCTAAAATTCATTCTGTCATAATGTGTTATAAAAAGAATGGCTTTAACCACATATCACAGGAGAAATACATTGCCACAGTGGTGACACCTAGTGAATGAACAGACCATTAAACCAAATAGGCAATAAAAGCAATTTTGGATCTTCACACCACACATGACGGAGGGAGGTTTGAACGTAACACTTTTTGGACACTAGACTAAGGAATATATTTGTATTTCAGGTGGGAGAATACATTGCAACAGTGGTGCCACCTTGTGGGCAGAATGTGCTGAAGCGAGTATGTTTATGTTCCAGTTGATGCGGACGTTGTCGGAGCCAGGGGACGACCTCAGGCTATCATCTAGTCAGTGTATCCTTTCACCTACACCCACAGTGTTGACATAGAGTACCTGTAACCTTCATGTCACATGGTCTGCTATCACAGCACACGGAGCACTGTAGCACAGTGGGTAGGGTGTCGGACTCTCAGTTGAGAAAACACGAGTGTGAGACATTATATTGGTTTATGCATTGTCTTTGTGCAATAGTTGCAGCATAATGGTTACTGGAGAGGTCAGTGTATTTTGGATTGAGCGGGTCCACCGGGGGTAATATATAGATCACAGTTCTACGGACGTGAAAGAAAACAAATACTTTTTCAGTTTTGCAGTCGATTGATGCTCTTTGAATTAAATCAACCAATCTGATTTCAGTCATACTGGATTCCTGCCCATTGACTTAAACACGATGTGGAGTTAGAGAGATTCACGTTTGTTGACATTATGAGGCTGTTGTTGTGTAGTTGTGGTTCTTTTGCATTCATTACTACTATTATTGGTATTCAGAACCCCAATTCCACAAACATTTAGCTGACTTAAAATAACAATTTTCCATAAAATGCAGGAATTATGATAAAATGCTGAGGTATAAAATCGCGGCGTCACGTCATGCATAGTCAGTTGTAAGTTCTTGACAGCGACCCCAGATTTACAGATTAACAGTGTACGACCCATCATGGAGTTGAAACCTCTCCTCCAAAACAAGAGAGTTCACGAGCAGATTCTCAAGTAAGTCAAATGGATGTTTGTTATCATGTAGTTGTTATCTTGTAGTTGTCATGTAGTTGTTGTCGTGTAGTTGTTGTCTTGTTATTGTTGTCATGTAGTTGTTTCTTATAGTTGGTGTGTAGTTGTCTTGTAGCTGTTGTTGTGTAGTTGTTGTGTAGTTGTTGTCATATAGTTGTTGTGTGGTTGTTGTCTTGTAGTTGTCATGTAGTTGTTGTCGTGTAGTTGTTGTTGTGTAGTTGTTGTCTTGTAGTTGTTGTCTTGTAGTTGTTGTCTTGTAGTTGTTGTCGTGTAGTTGTTGTCGTGTAGTTGTCTTGTAGTTGTCATGTAGTTATTGCCGTGTAGTTGTTGTCATGTAGTTGTTGTCTTGTAGTTGTTCTACTGTTAGTATGATCCCCAGGTGTGCCGTGACACAGTGGGTGCAATGTTGGACTGTCATTTGAGAGACGCCGGGTTTGAATCCTGTGCTGCCAAGTCAAACCTTGGACAAGTTATGTCTCTCTAGTTTGCTCAGCTGCAAGACTGAACACCTGGCTATAGACAGTGGTTGGCTTTTATGTGTGTAATTTTAGTGCATTAATTGCAATGTGAGCACCAGAGAAGTTGAGATGGTGTTTGATTGAACAAATCTGCGAGGGAGTAAAGTGTGAAGCAGTTTGAACTGTCCTAAGGACAGGACGTTATGCTATATATGAGCGAAACATTTAAGACCTTTATGATGGGATTATGTCATCCTGCATGTGAACATGCAAGGAAATGTCAGGTGGTCAAATACTAAGATTTCTACTGTGTCTTTCTCTCGCAGATATTACAAAGTCAATGAGGTTCAGAAGTTCACGTTCAAACGGAAGAAAGACGAACTGAAGAACGACGTCACTGTGAGTTTTGAGTCTCCCATCTTTGCAAACAGTTACTTTACGTTCGTTCTTTTCTAGATAGTCTTTTTACTGGAGAGTGATATTGAGAGGGAAAAGCGTGTAATGATTTTTAAACACTGGCGACAATTGCAGTCTGGTGTATTGCTCCCTAAGTACATGGATATAAGTGAGTTGTTTATTGTATTTGTTTTTTCATAGTGGGGATCAGTGGTCACACGATACAGCGAAAAACCCACAAAAAAACACCTTTGTGTTTTCTCAAAACTACTTAACTGATAGATGAGAAACCAAATGTCGAAGGACGTGAGTGAATGTAGAAAGAGGTGAATAGACCTTGGCACCCGGGGCAGATGCGCTTACAGTGATTATGAATTAGCATTGGTGTATAGATGTTGTTTTCCGTCCCACAGACGATGTGGCTCGACAGGACATACTTGGTGACGTCCTACCCCCTGCCTGGCATCCTGCGCTGGTTCAACGTTGTCTCTACACAAGTGGTACGTCACCAACAGGTCTCAGGCAGACTGTGTGTCATGTGGAAGTGTGTGACACCGGGATGTGTCTGCATCAAATAGTCACTCCAACTGTATGAGAAATGGCTCTCAGCCCCAACCACTCAAAGCCAGTAGTGCTTACTATAAACATTGTTTAAATGAAATATCTGAGTGCATACCGCCATTTTAAATATGAGTTTTTATGTTTCATATATGTTATGACAATTGTTATTTTATCATTTTAAAAAAATCTTTAATTATTCTTAATTAATGATTTATGAAAGGTTCGGCATTTGAAACTAGTGCATATTAAGAAATGTTATAGAGAAAAAAAAGTACAGACATGCTATGTGATATCTGTCTGATATCTATCTGTTGACAATTTGAATATCTGGTGTATCGGCTGTGATATCTTGTAGGAGGAGGTCAGTCCGATAGAGGTCGCTATCGAGACGCTGACAACAACGAATCAGAAGCTGAAGTCACTGATTAGTCAGCACCAAAATGACACAGGGCTCAGGGTTGACCCCCTGGGCATGGTGTTGAACGGAGTGGTGGACGCAGCTGTCAATGGGGGCATTGCCAACTACAAGGTAGAGTTGTTGGGGCATTTTCTCTCTGTCTGCTTTTCTATGTGTCTTTGTTCGCCCGTCCGTCCGTCCGTCCGTCCGTCCGTCCGTCCGTCCGTCCGTCCGTCCGTCCGTCCGTCCGTCCGTCCGTCCGTCCGTCCGTCCGTCCGTCCGTCCGTCCGTCCGTCCGTCCGTCCGTCCGTCCGTCCGTCCGTCCGTCCGTCCGTCCGTCCGTCCGTCCCTTTGTAACACAAAATCTCCATCCATGATGCATGTTTCAGGCTGGCCTAGAAGGCTCACAAAGATGGGTCATGGGTTTAGGTTTTTTCAAAATTCATTCAGCTGTATTAATGAGAACCTGGCAATAAACAACGGTGGATATTTATTTACAAATATTCTTCATGCTATTATTGCAGAATGGTTGAATGCTTCCCAGGAATGTTAAAAGTAGAGTGTAAAGCTCTTTGAGAAGTCCTTAGGATTGAATACTGTGATACAAAAACACAGTTTTACTTATAATACAAGTAACTAGTTACAATATTTTGTACACAGTATGTAATACAGTTGCGTATATGTAGTTAACATTTTTGGTGGGTTGCTTTGGTTTTAATTCATACACAGTTTAACATGTTATATTCCTGGTAGCAAATGTGCTGGGGGGAGGGTGGACAAGTGTGGGAAAAGATAGTGAATGTTTAAATGTGTTTCTGATTGTTGATGCCACCGTACCAAACATTCAGTGTACATTTTAAATATTACTTGTCAATAAACTGTCTGACTCTGATTGTGTGGACACCATGTGGTTGGCTCACAGCTCTTCTACAGCGACGCATACTTGGAGGAGCATCCCGACCGTGAGGACCATCTGCTCGTGAAGAAACTGCGACAAGTCACTACTTTGCAGGTTGGTCCTTTAGTCTGGTCCTCATTACAAGTGGTGGTTTCTCCATTGTAAGTGTATAACTGTACAAGGTTAAGTGATGTTCAAGAAAGAAATCTAACAAACTGAGTACCGTAAAACATGCGACTAAATAAACAGTCTGTTGTGTTCTGTCCTGTCGGTTCGTTCCAAATGTGGGTTTGTTTGTTCCAGAAGGTAGGTGTGTTCATTACAAGTGAATGTATGTACATTCCAAATATGGGTCTGTTTGTTCCAAAGGGTAGATCTGTTCATTCCAAGTGTATGTATGTACATTCCAAATATGGGTCTGTTTGTTCCAAAGGGTAGGTCTGTTCATTCCAAGTGTATGTCTGTTCATTCCAAATATGGGTCTGTTTGTTCCAAGTGTAGAGCCAGTCATTCCACATGTTCATTCCAACTATTGGTTCATACATAAGGGTGTGTATACTGTACCTACAGATGTGTGTACTGTACTTATGGGTGTGTATACTGTACCTACAGATGTGTATACTGTACTTATGGGTGTGTATACTGTACTTACAGATGTATTTTGCTATACTTACGGGTGTGTATATTCTACTTGTGAGTGTTCACTGTACTTGTATGTAAGTGAACGGTGTGCATACTGCACTAATGAATGTGTACTGTACTGCTACTGTACTGCGTTACTTTGTGTGTGTGGTGTGCATACTGCACTAATGAATGTGTACTGTACTGCTACTGTACTGCGTTACTTTGTGTGTGTGGTGTGCATACTGCACTAATGAATGTGTACTGTACGCCTCTGTACTCTTTTTTGTTGTGGTGGACGCACAATGAATGTGTACTGACTGCCCCTGTACGCTTTTTGGGTGGGGGATACTGCACTAATGAATGTGACTGTACTGCCCCTTCTGCTTTCTTTTGTGTGTGGTGGCATATGCCAAGGTTACGTACTGCCCGCTCGTTACTTTGTGTGTGTGGTGTGCATACTGCACTAATGAATGTGTACTGTACTGCTACTGTACTGCGTTACTTTGTGTGTGTGGTGTGCATACTGCACTAATGAATGTGGACTGTACTGCCTCTGTACTGCGTTACTTTTTGTGTGGTGTGCATACGCACAAGAATGGTATGATCCCTGTCTGCGACTTTGTGTGTGGGGTGCATACGCACAAAAGTGTACGTACTGCCTCTGTACTGCGTTACTTTGTGTGTGTGGTGTGCATACTGCACTAATGAATGTGTACTGTACTGCTACTGTACTGCGTTACTTTGTGTGTGTGGTGTGCATACTGCACTAATGAATGTGTACTGTACTGCCTCTGTACTGCGTTACTTTGTGTGTGTGGTGTGCATACTGCACTAATGAATGTGTACTGTACTGCCTCTGTACTGCGTTACTTTGTGTGTGTGGTGTGCATACTGCACTAATGAATGTGTACTGTACTGCCTCTGTACTGCGTTACTTTGTGTGTGTGGTGTGCATACTGCACTAATGAATGTGTACTGTACGCATTACGCTTTTTGGGTGTTGGGGGATATGCACTAATGAAGTGTACTTATGTTTATTTTTTTTGGTGTTGTGCATACTGCCTAATGAATGTTTGTACTGCCTCTGTCTGCGTTACTTTGTTTTTGTGGTGTGATCTGCACTAATGAATTTTACTGCCCCGTACCGTACTTTGGTGGTGGGTTATCGCACTAATGAATGTTACTGTACTGCTACTGTATTGTTACTTTGGTGTGTTGGGGATACTGCACTAATGAATTTTACACTGCCTCTTTCCGTTACTTTGTGTGTGTGGTGTGCATACTGCACTAATGAATGTGTACTGTACTGCTACTGTACCTTTTTTGTGTGTGGGGGTTTCACTAATGAATGTGTACTCTACTGCTTCTGTACTGCGTTACTTTGTGTGTGTGGTGTGCATACTGCACTAATGAATGTGTACTGTACTGCTACTGTACTGCGTTACTTTGTGTGTGTGGTGTGCATACTGCACTAATGAATGTGTACTGTACTGCTACTGTACTGCGTTACTTTGTGTGTGTGGTGTGCATACTGCACTAATGAATGTGTACTGTACTGCTACTGTACTGCGTTACTTTGTGTGTGTGGTGTGCATACTGCACTAATGAATGTTATGTATTACGCTGCGTTCTTTTTGTGTGGTTCCACAAAAGTAAAGTACGGGGATCGCTTTTGGGTTGGAAAGCACCCGAAGGGACTGAGCAGTACGGTTTGGGGTGCAAGCACAAAAGGGAACGCCCCTTTTTTTTGGGGGGTGCATACGCATTAATGGTCGTACCCCGAGGACGGTGGTGGGTCATACCAAAATAAGTGCGTATGCCCACCGTTACTTTTGTAACCATAAAAATTACGCCCTTTCATTTTTTGGGGGGTATACTGCACAATGTGGCGCTGCACGAGGGGTTTCGGTGTGTGGTTGCAAAGCACAAAAATTTTGCACACGGCCTTTTTTTTTGGGGATCCATTAATGGTATGCCTCTGATGCCTTTTTGGGTGGTGCATCTGAAAGTGGTATGGCACGCGCATTTTTTTTGGGGCAAAGAAAGAAATTTATGACGCTATGACCCGGGGGGGTGAAGACGGGCGTACCCCACGGGTTTTTTTGGGGTTGGGGGAACGCACCAAAAGTCTCCGTCTGCACTTTTGTGGTTGGCACCCTCATAAATGATGCCCCTTTTAATTTCTTTTTTTGTGGGGCATCCACAATAATTTTTGTACCACGTAGGTTACTTTTGTTTGCAACGCACTAATGAATTTTTAGTTGTACTGCGATTTTTTGGGGGGGCATCTGCACAAAAGGACGCGTACGTCCGTTCTTTTGGGGGTTTGCAACCACAAAAAATGGCGTACTGCTACGTACGGTTTCTTTGTGGGTTTGCAACCACTAAGAAGGGAAGCTACGTACTCTTACTTTTGGGTTATATGCAAAAATGGATGACTGGTACCCTTTTTTTGGGGGAACACAATGAAGGTCGTACGAGTATGGTTCGTTTGGTGGTTGCAAAGCACGAAGTTACGTACGGTTTTTGCTTCTTTGTGGGTGGGGCCGCACTAAGAAGTGAGGCAGTATGGAGGGGGGTGCAATGCACAATGAGGCGACGCACTGCGCGTGGGTGGGGTACTGCCTTTAAATTTTTGGGCGCACGACGCGGGGGGGGTGCCTGGAAGGGTACGTACGCATTCTTCGGTTGGGGAACGACAAGAATGGATGATGCCCGCTGCTTACTTTTGTGGGTTTGGGAACCACTTAATGGTACGTACCCGATGCGGTGGGTTGGCCACGCAAAAGAATTGCCACGCTCGTACTGGTTTCTTTTTTTGGGGGGTTGCAACCACAAGAAGTTACACGTCGGGCTCGTTACTTTTGGTTGGGGGTTTCAACCCCTAAAATGGATGTAGTATTTTGGTTTCTTTTTGTGGGTTGCAACCACTAAAATGGCGTACGACGTACCGGGACTTTTTTTGTGGAGTTAAACCGTTCCCTTCGGAGGGGGACAAAAAAAAAAAAAAAAAAAAAAAAAAAAAAAAAAAAAAAAAAAAAAGTAACAGTATGTATTGTGGTGCGTAGCACACACAAATAACGCGTACATGCAGTACGTACCCGATTCATTAGTTATGCCCACCACAAGCAAATAGCGCGGCAAGGCCGTACAGTCATTCATTAGTGCGTATGCACACCCACACACAAATAACGCGTAAAGGGGATCAGTACGCATTCATTAGTGCAGTATGCACACCCCACCGCAAGTAACGCTAGATAACAGTACATATTCATTGTGGTAAATCAAATACGTACATGCTGTACATTAATATCCAATACCAGTAGCGTACATACAGATGTCGTTGGGGCAGGGTATGCGCCCCACACCAAGTACACGTACGGAGTACGCATTCATTAGTGCGGTTTCCACCACACACCAAAGACGCATATCAAGAGGCATTCGTACAGACCGCACCATGGGGTCTTAGTGCGTATGCCACCACCCGAAGGCGCGGGCGAGCTGTACGTTCTTGGTGCGGATCCCCCCACGCAAAAATAACGCCATAACCCCGTTATCATTACCGCACTGGTCAAAACGGTGCGGTTTCCGCACACACAAATGGGTATGGCGTACAATACCATCATAGTGCGGTATGCCACCACGCAAGAAAGTAACGCGAGTACGGTAGGCAGTTCGTACACATTCGTTGTACGGTATACACTACAAATGGATGGGAGATAGCAGTAGTAAAATTCATTGTGCAGATGCACACCACACTAAAAATGCGCGTACGAGCGTACGTAAAATTCATTAGTGCGTATCCCCCCACACCAAAGAACACAGTCAGTGCAGTAAGTACCATTCATTGTGCGGGATGCCACCCACCAAAATCCTAAAACATTTGTAAAATTCTTAGTCGAGCCACCCACACCAAATAACGCTAAAGGCATACAGTACCATTCATTAGTGCAAAGCCCCACCACCAAAATAACCAGCAGAGCGTACATACCATTCATTAGTGCAGTATGCCACCCCACCAAATAAGCGCGTGCAGTACGTACCATTCTTGTGCGTATCCACCCAAAAACGCAGTAGAGCGTCACTTCATTGTGCGTTTCCCCCACACAAAATCCGCGAGGGGTACGTACCATTCATTAGTGCAATGCCACCCCACCAAAATAAGCGTACGACATCAGTACCATTCTTGGTGCGGTTTCCCCACCCCTGGTACGGGGCGGTACGTACATTCTTTTGGGGTATCCACCCAAAAAATCTTTACGTACGTACGCCTTTATGCATTGCCCCCACCACCAAAGAAACGCGTACGTCTACATTACCACTAGTGCGTATGCCCCCTTCATTTACAATACGTGAACACTCACAAGTAGAATATACACACCCGTAAGTATAGCAAAATACATCTGTAAGTACAGTATACACACCCATAAGTACAGTAACACATCTGTAGGTACAAAAAACCCCCAAAAACCCCTTTGGACAAACAACCCTTATTTGAAAATTTTAATAACATTGGAATGACGGTCTACCTTGGAACAAACAGACCCATATTTGGAATGAACAACATCACTTGGAATGAACAGACCTACCCTTTGGAACAAACAGACCCATATTTGGAATGTACATACATCACTTGGAATGAACAGATCTACCCTTTGGAACAAACAGACCCATATTTGGAATGTACATACATTCACTTGTAATGAACACACCTACCTTCTGGAACAAACAAACCCACATTTGGAACGAACCGACAGGACAGAACACAACAGACTGTTTATTTAGTCGCATGTTTTACGGTACTCAGTTTGTTAGATTTCTTTCTTGAACATCACTTAACCTTGTACAGTTATACACTTACAATGGAGAAACCACCACTTGTAATGAGGACCAGACTAAAGGACCAACCTGCAAAGTAGTGACTTGTCGCAGTTTCTTCACGAGCAGATGGTCCTCACGGTCGGGATGCTCCTCCAAGTATGCGTCGCTGTAGAAGAGCTGTGAGCCAACCACATGGTGTCCACACAATCAGAGTCAGACAGTTTATTGACAAGTAATATTTAAAATGTACACTGAATGTTTGGTACGGTGGCATCAACAATCAGAAACACATTTAAACATTCACTATCTTTTCCCACACTTGTCCACCCTCCCCCCAGCACATTTGCTACCAGGAATATAACATGTTAAACTGTGTATGAATTAAAACCAAAGCAACCCACCAAAAATGTTAACTACATATACGCAACTGTATTACATACTGTGTACAAAATATTGTAACTAGTTACTTGTATTATAAGTAAAACTGTGTTTTTGTATCACAGTATTCAATCCTAAGGACTTCTCAAAGAGCTTTACACTCTACTTTTAACATTCCTGGGAAGCATTCAACCATTCTGCAATAATAGCATGAAGAATATTTGTAAATAAATATCCACCGTTGTTTATTGCCAGGTTCTCATTAAAAAGTAAGAAAAAAAACCAAAACCCATGACCCTCTTTTGAGCCTTCAGGCCGCCTAAAACATAATAGGGAATTTTGTGTTAAAAAGGGCGGGACCAACGAACCCGGGAAAAGGGGCGAAAAACCCAAAACCGGGGGGGAACGGCAGACGAAGGAAGGGCCCCAACAACACGGAGGGCCCCCAGACAGCGGAAAACCGGGGCAACACCATGCCCAGGGGGTCAACCCTGAGCCCTGTGTCATTTTGGTGCTGACTAATCAGTGACTTCAGCTTCTGATTCGTTGTTGTCAGCGTCTCGATAGCGACCTCTATCGGACTGACCTCCTCCTACAAGATATCACAGCCGATACACCAGATATTCAAATTGTCAACAGATAGATATCAGACAGATATCACATAGCATGTCTGTACTTTTTTTTCTTATAACATTTCTTAATATGCACTAGTTTCAAATGCCGAACCTTTCATAAATCATTAATTAAGAATAATTAAAGATTTTTTTTAAATGATAAAATAACAATTGTCATAACATATATGAAACATAAAAACTCATATTTAAAATGGCGGTATGCACTCAGATATTTCATTTAAACAATGTTTATAGTAAGCACTACTGGCTTTGAGTGGTTGGGGCTGAGAGCCATTTCTCATACAGTTGGAGTGACTATTTGATGCAGACACATCCCGGTGTCACACACTTCCACATGACACACAGTCTGCCTGGGACCTGTTGGTGACGTACCACTTGTGTAGAGACAACGTTGAACCAGCGCAGGATGCCAGGCAGGGGGTAGGACGTCACCAAGTATGTCCTGTCGAGCCACATCGTCTGTGGGACGGAAAACAACATCTATACACCAATGCTAATTCATAATCACTGTAAGCGCATCTGCCCCGGGTGCCAAGGTCTATTCACCTCTTTCTACATTCACTCACGTCCTTCGACATTTGGTTTCTCATCTATCAGTTAAGTAGTTTTGAGAAAACACAAAGGTGTTTTTTTGTGGGTTTTTCGCTGTATCGTGTGACCACTGATCCCCACTATGAAAAAACAAATACAATAAACAACTCACTTATACCATGTACTTAGGGAGCAATACACCAGACTGCAATTGTCGCCAGTGTTTAAAAATCATTACACGCTTTTCCCTCTCAATATCACTCTCCAGTAAAAAGACTATCTAGAAAAGAACGAACGTAAAGTAACTGTTTGCAAAGATGGGAGACTCAAAACTCACAGTGACGTCGTTCTTCAGTTCGTCTTTCTTCCGTTTGAACGTGAACTTCTGAACCTCATTGACTTTGTAATATCTGCGAGAGAAAGACACAGTAGAAATCTTAGTATTTGACCACCTGACATTTCCTTGCATGTTCACATGCAGGATGACATAATCCCATCATAAAGGTCTTAAATGTTTCGCTCATATATAGCATAACGTCCTGTCCTTAGGACAGTTCAAACTGCTTCACACTTTACTCCCTCGCAGATTTGTTCAATCAAACACCATCTCAACTTCTCTGGTGCTCACATTGCAATTAATGCACTAAAATTACACACATAAAAGCCAACCACTGTCTATAGCCAGGTGTTCAGTCTTGCAGCTGAGCAAACTAGAGAGACATAACTTGTCCAAGGTTTGACTTGGCAGCACAGGATTCAAACCCGGCGTCTCTCAAATGACAGTCCAACATTGCACCCACTGTGTCACGGCACACCTGGGGATCATACTAACAGTAGAACAACTACAAGACAACAACTACATGACAACAACTACACGGCAATAACTACATGACAACTACAAGACAACTACACGACAACAACTACACGACAACAACTACAAGAAACAACTACAAGACAACAACTACAAGACAACAACTACACAACAACAACTACACGACAACAACTACATGACAACTACAAGACAACAACCACACAACAACTATATGACAACAACTACACAACAACTACACAACAACAGCTACAAGACAACTACACACCAACTATAAGAAACAACTACATGACAACAATAACAAGACAACAACTACACGACAACAACTACATGACAACTACAAGATAACAACTACATGATAACAAACATCCATTTGACTTACTTGAGAATCTGCTCGTGAACTCTCTTGTTTTGGAGGAGAGGTTTCAACTCCATGATGGGTCGTACACTGTTAATCTGTAAATCTGGGGTCGCTGTCAAGAACTTACAACTGACTATGCATGACGTGACGCCGCGATTTTATACCTCGCATTTTATCATAATTCCTGCATTTTATGGAAAATTGTTATTTTAAGTCAGCTAAATGTTTGTGGAATTGGGGTTCTGAATACCAATAATAGTAGTAATGAATGCAAAAGAACCACAACTACACAACAACAGCCTCATAATGTCAACAAACGTGAATCTCTCTAACTCCACATCGTGTTTAATCAACAAATCCCAAAATAAAAATTGGTTGATTTAATTCAAAAAATCAATATCAAAACGAAAAAATTTTTTTTTTGGTAGAACTGTGATCTATATATTACCCCCGGTGGACCCGCTCAATCCAAAATACACTGACCTCTCCAGTAACCATTATGCTGCAACTATTGCACAAAGACAATGCATAAACCAATATAATGTCTCACACTCGTGTTTTCTCAACTGAGAGTCCGACACCCTACCCACTGTGCTACAGTGCTCCGTGTGCTGTGATAGCAGACCATGTGACATGAAGGTTACAGGTACTCTATGTCAACACTGTGGGTGTAGGTGAAAGGATACACTGACTAGATGATAGCCTGAGGTCGTCCCCTGGCTCCGACAACGTCCGCATCAACTGGAACATAAACATACTCGCTTCAGCACATTCTGCCCACAAGGTGGCACCACTGTTGCAATGTATTCTCCCACCTGAAATACAAATATATTCCTTAGTCTAGTGTCCAAAAAGTGTTACGTTCAAACCTCCCTCCGTCATGTGTGGTGTGAAGATCCAAAATTGCTTTTATTGCCTATTTGGTTTAATGGTCTGTTCATTCACTAGGTGTCACCACTGTGGCAATGTATTTCTCCTGTGATATGTGGTTAAAGCCATTCTTTTTATAACACATTATGACAGAATGAATTTTAGGAATTGTGAACTCGGTATTAAATTAAAATTACATAAAAAAGTTACAATAATTAGTTTCAAAATTGCACCTGGCTAGAATATAAATATTGTATAATTCTAAAGGTAAAATCCGTATATCAGTAGGTTGATTAGCTTTATTCTGTATAGAAAGTATTTTTTATTTTTGAGCTGATTAATGCCCAATCAGAATGCAGTGTGACTGACCTGTGCATTGGGGAACTGGTTCTGTAGGCCCGCAGCAAAGTCTGACAGTCTCTCGTACTCCTTGCCCCGGTATACAAACACCTTGTTCTGTCGACGCAAGAAAGACGTAATAACAAACATAAATTTGTGTTATTTCAGCTGAATCTGAAGTAATAAATAAGTAACTTGACTTTACTATTACTTCTTTTTTATTTAACACAGAAAATATACTCATTTAACGATAAACTGACTTATTGATTTTTAAACTTCAGTGGATTTTTCAAAATAGCGGTGATACGCAAGTCACTAGCATCTGTGTGAATGACATAACAACTGGCAAAAGTCCACACATCATTGGTTGTAGGATGTGTGTGGGAAAAAACGAGTGATTTACGTGGAGGAAGGAGGGGAAGCCAAGGCCGTAGAACCCGACTCTGAAGTACTCCGGCTCCGGCCTCATCTGCTTCATGATGCAGTCGTAGAACCCCGCCTGCCGCTGCTGCAACGCACAGTCATAACAACAAATTATTATTTATGCAAGGAACAACACGGACACAGCGTAGATATGAAAGAGGCCCAAAAAAAAACACACCATAATAGTTTATGCGAAGGGAAAAGTGGACTCAGCCTCCGAGGCCAGGTTTATGTTGAGCCCATACTAGTCTCCTGGCCCTCAGGCTGCTAGAGCCCACATTTCAACATA
>JAODUO010001505.1:0-92346 GCA_025642075.2 Ridgeia piscesae
CAAAACAGGAGAATGTGAAAAAGGAGTTTGTTTTCCACCCTTGTGATAATGACATTGACTATCTTACTATGTAAATAACAATGTTCGCCATGATACGGTAGTCATTATTGACGCGAGGTCGCTGTATCAATACTCGAACGGGTATCGTCAGGACGAATCAACCGCTTTCCACACATATCAGACTCTGTCATCGCAACAACAAATCTCGAACCTATTGACGCAGGCCCTTCCATTGCACACTACAACCATCACGTATGACACTAACCTCCAATTCATTGTTTACATTTGTCTCCATCACTTTCTCTCTACTCTGGATATGGACATGCGGACATTATTAAATTGGATAAATCCACCCCACTTATAGGCACGGTAATTATGTACAGCGTTGACAGACCTTCACACAGATTTTTCGATAAGTTCCAAGAATTTTCTTTTTCGCAACGCGTCTGTTTGTGTAAGCACCAAAGCGATGCCTAGCATCACGATGATAAGTGCTGTGACACTAACCCTGCAAAAATGTAATATAATAACGTATATTAAAAATGGTACTACATATCCTACATAGACGATGTCTTTGTACGATATATTATATCGTATATACTATCCTTCGACAAATGTCAGTTTAATTTGGAAAATTAAGTGATTTCTTCTTCAATGCAGATCGATTCAAATGCTAAGCATGACCAGCTCTTGTCAAACTACTTCCCGCCAAATTCAGTTAAAATGTTAATTCACTCCGTCCTCCACTCACAGTTCACCCGTTCCTACTTTTCAGCACTCTTAACTCCCAGGATTCTGCGTACAAGTTTGGATTCGCAAACGTGGACCTTCTAAAATTGTTTCTCTGTTAGTGCCGTAGCATTTCTAGTCCATTCATGTATAAGAGATGAGCACATTTCCTTTAAGTTTACATGCGTTGCGTCCGTCTGCCAATCCCATCACATTTTCAACTTTCGTCACCTATTCGACTTTCCTCCAAGCGTTAAATTTGCCCCTGCTCTACCCCTCATTATAAACTATATAGCACATTTTCTAGTCGATTTTGCACTTGGTAATTGAAATGTCATTAATTATATTGATTCATTATAATAAGCAGTAACGTTATATGTTGTGAAGTTACTGGTTGAAAGCTACTGGTTGAAAGCCAACGTCTCATAATATATGTGAAATTAGGAAAGTTCAATTAATGTTTCATCAGTATAAGTGACTACATGTTAGTATTTGTCATGATCTTTGCACTGAAACATTTCGTTGGGTTGCTATTGCCAACAATATTTTATTAGTATACGACAGTCCAACCGTCGCTTTATTGACCCGACAACGCAGGGTCCCCTGTAACGACTGAATGCTAAAGGACGAAAACGGCCGTTTCACAATTCTCACATGGGGAGGGGAACGGTTTGAAAGTTATTTGTAATTTTTTGTAGTGGGGTTCTGAAGATACATTTATAAAGTCTACCCAGATGTCTATATTTTGTAGTTTCCAAAAATGTTCCGTAAAAGACATATGGAAATCACGCATTTACTTGGATAAAATCACAATTTATATCTGCATTCTGCCACATTATTAATTAATGCATTTAGTATATTTATTTCATTTATATGTCAGGCTACATACATTAATATATTTAAGTTAAATAATTTATTTATTCATGTCTACACACATATGTACCGATGTGGATTTACTTGTTTTGCTGATGTGATCAGTTTGCATTTATGATCAAGTGCTATCTATTATTTTCTATTCTGATTCAAAAGCCGGATCTCGAGCTTTCTCAGTTGCCGCGCCATCTCTGTGCGAATACACTTTCTAAAAACATTAAATCAGCAGAAAAAAGTATTGCATTTCGACGTTATCTGAATATGGGAGTAATCTCGCGTATCCACCATAGCTTCATAGCGTACCTATCCAGTTACTAACGACGTTTGCCGTTCTCCTGACAACGATACTTCTTAACCCATTGAATCCGTATAAGGGCGCATTAGAGTGTATTGATTTCATTTTGGTAAACAATACTGTGTTTGCTGTGTGATATATGTCATATTATAAAAATGTGGAAACAGGAATAACACTGCGCCGTACAACATTATGTTATTATGTGCAATACTGTTTATGGATATATGGGCATGTATAATCCATTTCTAATGAAACGTGTTCAGTACAATGTCACGATCATTTACTGCAGGTAAGGTAACGTTCAAATTTGATATATCTACGGAAAACAAAAGGAAACCGAAATGTCTACATTTTAAATGGATAATACATATCCTAGTACCCCTAAAAGGAGTATTAAACAAAATCCTAAACAAGTGGTCCTGAAGTATTTTTTTAAGATTTGACCTTCAAAACATGATATTGACATAACATCAGTTGATAGATTCAGTCTTCTGATTTTTGACTGAGTAAATACATAGCCTTTGAAGCTTTATCAGACAACAACCTTTTAGCTTGAACAAAGGATCCATTCCGATTAAGACAAATACCCAGATCAAATATAATCTTCCACGTAATGACCATATTTAAATGTAGGTATATTGTATATCCTTGTATTTGACTTGGCAAAGACTAACACATTTGTTTTACTTATATTAACTTTCAGTTTGTGCAGATACATTTACTCTCGGCAGTTCAGACGGCGCCATCTATCTAACGGGTCGTCTTAATCTGGTTTACGTGATACTTATACTACTAATACTACTACTACTACTACTACTACTACTACTACTACTATTACTAATGTTACTTATAGTTACAATAGTAAAACGTATATTGCGTCAATACCTGTCAGACATTGTGTGTCCGTACAAACCTGCGAGAGCATTGCGTTCTGCGAACAATAATTTATTAACCGTTGTGCGGACACACGAGAAAGCTGGAGATAACTCATTTGTGGTTGCAGCAGACACCATATGAAACGCTCTACCTAATAACATAAGGAAGTCTGCCTGCTGAGCCTCTTTCAGGGCACGCCTAAAGACACATTTCTTCTGACTGTTCTCGCGGCCTTGTTAATGTTTGTATACTTTTATATATATTTTATTTAACCTATTTATATATTTATTATACACATGTAAATTTATTCAGTTTAAATAATTCGTGTTAATATATTTATATTTATATTCAATTTTTTTAATTGTTTTTTGTGTCACTAGTATACGTATATGTTTGTTTTATGGTGTGTATTTGTATTCTAGGATGTTAATGTATGTAAAGCGGCCACGAACAATTTGAAATTGGATCTGGCGTTATATCAAACAAAACATATTATTATCATTATTAATATTAGTATTAATATATATTTGTAACATTACGTAAGACTATTTTGATAGGCGTACGTCAGTGTAACAACCAAAAACAATTGAACGTGAACAACGGCTTTTTTATTACACCATGGTGGAAATTTGTTGTAGGTTGACAACGCATTCGCTATTCCGCATGATGATCATTGTTGACACTCAACCGGGAATCGTCTGGTAGAATCACAAATTTGCGAGCAGATTCACCAGACCCAAATATTCACATCCATCGGCGTTGGGGTTCAAGCAATACGTGGATGTCAATTTGGACATCCCCTTTCTCTCTGTTCCACAACTATTTCATTACTGTCTAGAATCGACTTAAAAATAATCAAATGTAATGGCGGTTATCATTGCAACATTTAATACATTAAGCAAATAACACAAGTTTTGTTTTCTTGTAAAAAAACACAAATATAATGTATCTATATATAATATATATATATAATTTTATATATATATATATATATATATATGTATGTATATATATATATATATATATATATATATATATATATATATATTATATAAATTACTACTACTATATATATATATATATATATATATATATATATATATATATATATAAAAATATATATATATATGTATATATATATATAAGTATATATATTTATATATATATATATATATATATGTATGTATGTATATACTTATATACATACATATATACATACATATATACATTCATACATACATACATAAATACATACATACATACATAAATACATAAAACATACATACATACATATACGTGTACGTGTACGTGTACGTGTACGTGTACGTGTACGGTAAAGTGTACGGGACGTGTACGTGTACGTGTACGTGTACGTGTACGTGTACGGGACGTGTACGTGTACGTGTGTACGTGTACGTGTACGGTACGTGTACGTGTACGTGTACGTGTACGTGTACGTGTACGGGACGTTACGTGTACGTGTACGTGTACGTGTACGTGTACGTGTACGTGTACGTGTACGTGTACGTGACGTGACGTGTACTGTACGTGTACGTGTACGTGTACGTGTACGTGTACGTGTACGTGTACGTGTACGTGTACGGGACGTGCCGTGTACGTGTACGTGACGTGACGTGTACGTGTACGTGTACGTGAGTGTACGTGTACGTGTACGTGTACGTGTACGTGTACGTGTACGTACGTGTAAAGTGTACGTGTACGGGACGTGTACGGGACGTGTACGTGTACGTGTACGTGTACGTGTACGTGTACGTGTACGTGTACGTGTACGTGTACGTGTACGTGTAGTGTACGTGTACGTGTACGTGTACGTGTACGTGTACGTGTACGTGTACGTGTACTTTTACGTGTACGTGTACGTGTACGTGTACGTGTACGTGTACGTGTACGTGTACGTGTACGTGTACGTGTACGTGTACGTGTACGTGTATATTTCGTTTGTGATTGTTTGTTCTTTTGCATGTTTGATCGTACGGCGTCTATATAAATGTGTGCGTGTAGCTTTGTGCCGTTGTTCGGTTTTGATTTCTACGTGTATTTGCGTGTGAATTAATGCAGGCATGACATATTAGGAAATATTGTGCATGTGGTCATGTTTGTGACCTGCGTCATGGTGAAAGTGGATAAAAGAAAGCAATATTTACTGATATCGGCCAATTGTCTACCACGTTTGGCGAAATGTTTTTGAAATTAAAAGCCTCTGTTTGTGTCGCCACCAAAGCGACAACCAGCATCACGATGGGGAGCTTAGCGGCATTAACCCTGCAACCATTCAAAAGGCAGATAATGCAGCCGTTATGGTAAAACAGTGTTCAGTCGAACAATACAAAAACATTTACGAAACATGTGAAATAATTTTCTAGTTCACCAATTCAAAACAGGAATTACGTATTTAGAAGATATTGTATATGATAATTATTACAATGTTTCAAAACAAGTTTCTATTATGTAAATGTTTTACATACGTTTTGCTTGATGTTTGAGTAATAGCAAACTTGTGTACACAATAATGGCGAAGGTGTGAATTGTTCCATCGAAATAAATTGATATATCCGTTGGATACTGTCATGGAGTTGGCGTCAATGCAATATTAGTTGTCCTAACACAAACATAAGGGTTTACATGGATGTTTGATCATATCTCGTTTTGCAATGTCTGATCGGATTTGTGTAAATAATCTTACAGCAGATCAAATATTAATATACGTAATTATAACTTTCAATGTCCTGTTGATAACTTGTGTATATCGCAAACTTCGTGTGGCACAATTAAAAAACAGGTTTTTCTTTTATAAGCCACTATGTAATGTATTTGATGTGTATGGATAAAATGTTTAAACGCGTGTGAGTGTTTAAGTGTATATGTGAGTGCTCGTGCGCGTCCGCTTGCGCGTATGTGTGTGTGCGTTTGTGTTTGTGTTTATAGGCGCTTGAGTGTCTTTTTCGTTTTCATTTCATAATGATTGGACATTCCTGACATCAATTAGTCTATGTTTAGCGTATATGGACGACAATTGTGAAACAACGCAATATTACTTATTTTGCATTCCATTTTGTTTATGATTTCCTACTGGATTTGTTTTCGTACACATTGTTATGTCAACATCCCTTCAATTCAACCTTCACCAAACATACACATCTGTCACAAACTCCCTCCAGTCTTTCGGGAACTTATTATGTGAGGTCAGTCACTTGACACGCACACATCACAGAATGGCTTTGCGAAAAGGTCAATATATCAAAATGATAAGAAAATGTAAATAAATGTCTTTATCGTATTTTCGTTAATAAACGCGGTGCTAAAAATGTTCATTATATATAATATTGCACTGAGAACTGAACAGGTACAGCTGTTTGTTGATGCACACGCTGTTTTTTAAATGGTGGTCGTGTTACTAACACTTTGGGCAACTTTATATCCCAATTTGCTGTGCGTCTGATCTTTCAAAGACAACATTTGTCGTAATACAAAATAACGACCGTGGGGTGAACGACATTACGAATAAACATACCGCATTTAAGTGGTATTTAAACACCACTAATGGCCCGTGGCAAAATGACTCAATTGAAAGATAAAACCGACACACCTGAATATAATGAAGCCTGCATTTAGCATTTTTATTTGACATAATTGAAAAAATTCCTATTTAAGTTAATGTCAAACACCGACTTTAAATATTATTGTACCGAATTATATTTTAATCAAAACATGAACCATATATCTATGTTTGAGAAGGATGAGAAAACTTCCCAGAAAGCGTCACTTTAAAACACTGAAATGTTAAATTTTGTTTCAAACTATTTAGTTTTGGTTATACGATTGTGCAAGCTACGTCTGTGGCAATTGGAATTTTTAAATATGAGGTATATTCCGGATTCAGCGCTCTAAATGCTTGTAAACGGCAATCTGCTTAAAGACGTTTATTTAATAGCATTATATTTAAATGAATTATGACGACACATGGGTTTAAATTTGGTTCGGAATGATACATTCGCTAAAAATAGCAATTTAAAAAACAGCAATGTATAATGCTGAAAAATACATGGTATCATCTTAGGTTCTAAAGAATTGAAACATAATTACAACAAATTTATATTTTTGGAAACAATGTGGCCCAACAACGATTTGCAAAGGGCAACATTAAATGCTTTAAACGGAACAGCTGGATGTTTAAAAGCCATAGTGACACTCACAATCCAAATGTTGCTAAAACAAAATTCAATTCAAGAGATAAACTATAATAAAGCGAATAACAAACATATTTTACAAATTGATCTTTATTAAATGAATATGTTGCTTTTTTATTTGGAATATGTGTTAGCTATTTTGATGTGTGTTAGCTATTTCGATGTGTGTGTGTGTGTGTGTGTGTGTGTGTGTGTGTGTGTGTTTTGTGCGTGCGTGCGTGCGTGCGTACTTGCTTGTATGCGTATGTGTCTATCTTCGTTTATATGTGTTTGCGCCACTACAAGCATGTATGACTACATATGTGTATGAGTATGTGTGTTTTATGAGTTTCATTTATGAAAGTGTGTATACTTGAAGCGTGATATGGGGGGACGTTTTTTATATATATATATATATATATATATATATATAAATATATATATATATATATATATATATATATATGAGTATATTTGCTTGAGATTGCATGCTCGTGTTGTGCATCAGTTTGTTTTTGATGGGGCATGATAGTGGATAGTGTAAACAGGTAAAGGATGAGGAAAGTGTATGACCATGTACGTATGTTTTATGTGTGTGTGCGTGCGTATGTGCGGGAGTGCTGGCATGCGCGTAAGCGGGTTTATGTTCATGTTGCATTATGCCAAGATCACATTCATGAGACATTCTACAACAATGACACAGCATACTCTGTGTGCATGTGTACATATCTCAGACTCAGACATAACAATATATGTATGTTGAAATAACTATTCATGAATACGAAGAAAGTAACTTAAGTTATGTATTTTTTTGCAAACTCGGTAACTGTGTTATTTCACTTGCTAGACCATTCCGTCCCATATGTGTGTACCTTTGAAAGTAACTGACTATATTTGGGTGAAGTTCGCCATTTTAACATAAATAAGTTGATATTTTATGTTATAACGCTTGGAGGAAAGTCGAATAGGTGACGAAAGTGGAAGAGGTGATGGGATTGGCAGACGGACGCAACTCATGTATACTTAAAGAATATGTGCTCATCTCTTATACATGAATGGACTAGAAATGCGACGGTAATAACATAGAAACAATTGCAGAAGGTCCAGGTTTGCGAATCCAACCTTGTACGAAGAATCATGGGAGTTAAGAGTGTTGAAAAGGAGGAACGGGTGAACTGGGAGTGGAGTTTGGAGTGAATGAACATTTTAAGGAGAATTTGGCGAGGAGTAGTTTGACAAGGGCTGCTCATGCTTAGCGTTTGAATCGATCTGCATTGAAGAAGAAATCACTTACTTTTCCAAATTAAACCGACATTTGTCAAAGGATAGTATATATGATATAATATACCGTGCAAAGACATCGTTTATGTAGGATATGCAGTACCATTTTTAATACACTTTATTATATTGCATTTTTGCAGGGTTAGTGCCACAGAACTTATCATCGTGATGCTGTGTATCGCTTTGGTGCTTAAACAAACAGACGAGTTGCTAAAGAAAAAATTCTGGAAACTTATCGAAAGATCTATGTAAAGGTCTGTCAACGCTGTTCATAGTTACCGTGCCTATAAGTGGGGTGGATTTATCCAATTTAATAATGTCCGCATGTCCATATCGAGAGTAGAGAGAAAGTGATGGAGATAAATGTAAGCAATGAACTGGAGATGATTGTCATACGTGATGGTTGTAAAGTGCAATGGAAGGGCCTGCGTCAAGAGGTTCGAGATTTGTTGTTGCGATGACAGAGTCTGATATGTGTGGAAAGCGGTTGATTCGTCCTGACGATACCCGTTCGAGTATTGATACAGCTACCTCGCGTCAATAACGACTACCGTATCATGGCGAACATTGTTATTTACATAGTAAGATAGTCAATGTCATTATCACAACGGTGGAAAACAAACTCCTTTTTCATATTCTCCTGTTTTGCTTGTTGTACTGACGTGCGAATAGTCAAAACATAATAGTCCTATGTAGTTTAATAATATATTTAGCCTAATTATAATGGAAACACTTAGCAACGTAGTCCTTTTCAACATTGTATTATAAATAGTTGATGTCAGGGAATTTTGATGACGTTCCGCTTATATCTTACTCTACAGGCAGCGAGATAGACATAATCGAAGTTGTCTTACATTTCATCAAACTGGGTTCAAAAAGGCGCACTAACACTACGTACAATGATTCAGGTGTACGAACTATATCATCAGCATGTTATCATACGACAGAGAAACACGTACAGCATATAAAAGGCAGAAGGGCCGCCTCAAAATATTCCACGTAGGCTATCTCAAGCGAACCTTATCGTGAAAAGCAGAATCACATGTAAATGAAGACAAGATGCAGCAAGCAAACACTCCTAGTAAGTAATATTCTCCTCAGCGAGGTTATATTTCGATGGGATCATCACGCTTGATGCAAGGGAAAGGTAGACGACGACCTACAAGGACCATATCATCTGAATATATGATCATTGTTATAAAAACATTGTTACACTGTATGTAGTTCGGATTAATTGAAAACATAATTGGGGAAAGGACGCATCCTTGCGGAGCTACGGTATTTCAAACGATTTCGTCCGACAGCACGGGATCTCTGGATAGAGGATCGTTCAGTCTCACGCACTGTGGCCGACCACAAAACACTGCCTAATTATTTGAATAATATAAGGATTTAACTCAAAGTTCAACAATTTCTTAATCATAGTATATGTTTGAATAGTATTAAACGCCGATGAAAGTCAAGGAATAGGACACGGTCGGTATCTCTGAATCCTGAATATACCTTATATTTTAAAATGCGAATTGCTCCATTTCAGTGGCTTCTCGGTTTCCATAGTTACTCTTGACGTCCGTTGCTAGATCATGCCTGTGATGGCTTCGCTCATGGTATTAATGTCGTTTAGTTCTTGCAGTATCTCGATTTCGTTTTGTAATTCAAGTTCGAATTCGGTCTTTGATCATATTTGTTTAGTATATACTCTTGATGGCCTCTTGTTCATCAATTATTTCTTTCCACCTGAGAAGTATTGTAGTGTCAAATGAAAGGACCGCGGCGCGGTGAAAGTGGAACAAGTGGTGCCCCAGGATGGAAGGCCAAATGTCAAGTTGAAATGTCAAGCTCAAAGGTCACGTAACGCACCTTGGCGGATAGGTGGTGAATTACAAACTAGACCAAATAACAACATGGGCCCTACCGAATACTTCAATAACTAGTGTGAAACATATGTGTGTCTTATTTTTAGAACCTAGGTCAAAATAGGTAACGGTCATGCAGTGCCCTTGGCGGATATACTATTATAAAATAATTCTCCTTAAAATCTTGTCTTATTTAAAAATTCGTTAAAATTCCAGGTGTCCCCATCGCGGCGCGAACAAGAGCTGTGGTTGTAGCGACCCTAGCGGACGCGGTACTGACGAATAACAAAGTCAAATGTTAAAAGTCAAAGTTTGGCTTAATTATGTAGTTTGCACATCTGCGCATCAGCAATGTTATACTTTTCTATTTATCGTCATATTTTCTATCATCCGGGCAATATCAAATTGTAGATCACGTTTCACTCTGTTCGCGCGCATAGAACACAAATTATGTTCCCTTCGTGATCCAGTTGCATATGTCACATTATAGCCCAACCTGACAAGTATATCCATGTGTACAGTTTCCCTATGTGTTGGTATAAAAGCAACAGTGATATAAAAACAGTAATGTATCACACTGCAGCTATAATGAAGCGGTCCAAACCAGACAGGTCTACACCAGATTATACGGGAGCCGGAGCACTCCCTCCTGGTGGAAATAAATGCGCACATATATTGCTCGTCTAGTCGTTTAGTACGATATATGTTTTATTATGTTATCCTATCATTCCTGTATGTCTGATTATATGCATAGTGAAGTGTGTGTGCACAACGAACGTAAATCCCTAATATCAACTGTTTTTACGTAATTATATAAAGAACTACGGTGCTAACGTAGGTTTGTCCGCAGGTGCCTACATTAATTGAATGAATGCACGATACTGAATACATATTTTAACATTACATATTACTGTGTAATGGTAATTATGGGTACGCCAGAGAAACAACAAAAACACTTGAATGCGAACGACTTTTTACTACACCATGTTGAAAATGAGGTATATGTTGACACAGAGTTCGCCAGACCGCATGATGGTCATTATTGCAGGTTGGTTGCTGTGTCGACACTCAAACGGGAATCGTCAGGAAGAATCAAGTCCTTCTTGCCACCTGATTCGCCATCACAACATAATTGCAGTACGGGAGGCCTGGATATCTTTTGCATACTACAACAAATCACGCAACACATGACCGCCAATTCAAATTTTACCTTTTATTCCTTGTACCACCACTTTCTTTCTGACTACCATCGCCATTTAAAACGGTCACATTTAATGGGTGTTAACTCCGCTACTTGTTGTCAAGATTTAGCAAAAAAAATAACTTTTTTTTTAAACAAAAATATATATATATATATAAATATATATATATATATATATATATATATTTTTTGTATGTATATTATATATATATATATAAAATATATATTCAATTTTTTTTTTTCTTTCAATTTAATTTATTTCAAAACACACAACAATAAAAAGCAAACAATACAAGTAACAATAAGTCACATGGTACGAATGAAATACAATTAAGAAATATGTTTTGAAAAGGAGTAGACATGAAGTGAAACACTTATGTTACGAACTGGTGTGCATATGTACATATGTGTGAACATGTGACAGAGTGAGATCAAGCAATATTTACCCATGCTGCTGTGTCCCAAAACTCTTTTAGTTTCTCTGATGAAACGTCGGACTCGAATCCTAAACCTTCTTCTGAATCTAAACGCATCCGCTTGTGCCACCACCAAGGCGACAACCAGCATCACGATGAGGAGCTTAGCGGCACTAACCCTGCAACCATTCAAGATAAGCAACGCGTACTGAAAATAGTAAGCCATATCCGATACAACTTATGAATATTCATGATATATATCGTTTTTGCGTAGCTGTTGTTACTTTGTACTCCATATAGTGGGAAAGATAATTCAATTCATTGTACTACATTTTCCTGATTGGTGAGTTGCGGCTGCTGTGGAAAGGACATATCATAACTCATTTGACAAGTAAGGGGCTATGCCATTTTCAAATAAAAAACATAATCACTTTAGTACGATTTACAAGATAGCATAAGTAGTTATTCGCACGATAAGAATCACGTATGTAGAAGAGAACGTATGTCATAATTATCACGATATTTAAAACAAAACAGTATAAATTATGTAAACGTTCTACTTACATGTTGCTGCGAGTGTGAGTAATCGACGTTGTGATTGTTTCGATGGAGACACGGATTTATATACCCAGTAGATACAGTTTGTTGAACTATATAATGACGTCACTGTAATATCAGTTGTTTACATGGATATGTGAGTACGTATTGTGTTGCAATGGTTGATCGTTTTCGCAAACAACGTCTTCACTTATAGGATATCAAGTGTTAATTTACGTGTCCTAGATATTGTCTTTGAAAGACCACAAGCAAGGTAAATTAGAATATTAATTTACACGAAACGTTATCATCATCAGCCCCCTTTTTCAGGAATACAAACACAGATTGATGGATATAAACGTTGAATGTATGCCTACGTTATTATCTAAGCACTTTCCTACTACAACTTTTAATAATGAAAATATACTACGGAAATTACTTTCGTTGTTTTCTACTTTTACTATGATATCGCAGAGTCACGATCGGTGGTCTCTGTATTGCCTACGTGTCACCTTTCTGACCATACGTGATAACGTATGGACAATGGAAAAATACGTGTCCTTCTAGACTTAGAAATCTATACATGTTAGAGAAAAAGGTTATGCGAATTATCTATACGCTTGACTGCAATGGAAACGCATGTACATATCTTCACCGCTCAACAATTCTTATACTTCAAGATTTAATTACATAAGACTATGATTCTGCTTATATTGCAAACACGTACTGTTCAGAAGGTTGTGAACAAGTGTTTTTTTAACCAACTGCATCCGTACGCAAGCATTATGACGTACAATATCAACTTATGTATGTTAAAATAACGAACTCCACCCACATATTATAGTCATTTACTTTCAAAGGTACACACATATGGGTCGGAATGGTCTAGCAAATGAAATAATACAGTTACCGAGTTTGCAAATGGTTACATAATTTTAGTTTCTTCTTCGTATTCATGAATAGTTATTTCAACATACATATATTGTTATGTCTGAGTCTGAGATATGTACACTTGCCCACATAGTATGCTGTGTCATTGTTGTAGAATGTCTAACGAATTTGTTCATTTGCACAAACGCGCGGAATTACATCAATGCTATGTATAAAAAAAACATAAGTTGTGAGCTTAATATTTTGGAAGTCGATTCACGACATAAAGCGGGGAAAGACCAAATGCAAACGGTGACGCTGTATTGGATTTTATTAGTTGTGTGATTTCTTAAAATAGCCAGATATGTTGCAACAATGATAACGCAGATCAGTATGGAAATCGTGTTGAGCTGTGCTAACGATTACCTTTCAATTATCGACATTGCGACCACCACTCGTAATGATCATCATACCATCCAATTGGCGAATACTACGAATGACTTGACACCATACTGCAAATGTTAGTAAGACAATAAAACCCCCATCAACACAGTTGAATAAAGGTGTTTGGCATTAGCTTAATACATTTTTGATAATTACCCAGCATTAACTTCATAATTTGCAGCTATTTATATACACGGCAACATGAACATCAACCAGCTTACGCGCATGCCAGCACGCCCGCACACACGCACACACGCACACACACATAAACCATACGCACATGGTCATACACTTTCCTCTTCCTTTACCTGTTAATATATTCTCCAGATGTATTGTTTCATTGCCGTTTTAAATATATTCATATATATATATATATATATATATATATATATATATATATATATATATATATATATATATATATATATATCTTCGTCTTCTTCGCCTTTTCCCACTGGTGGGGTCAGCCTATATATATATATATATATATATATATATATATATATATATATATATATATATATATATATATATATATATATAATATACACACACACTATATATATATATATATATATATATATATATATATATATATATATATATATATATAGGTGACCCCACCTAGTGGGAAAAGGCGAGAGACGAAAATATATATATATATATATATATATATATATATGAGTATATTGAGCTTGAGTTTTATAGCTCGTGTTAATACTAGTTTGTTTTTGATAGTTGATATGTAAACAGGTAAAGAAGAGGAAAGTGTATGACCATGTGCGTATGTTTATGAATCAAACTATATATATATATATATATATGTATATATATATATATATATATATATATATAAAATACACACATATATATATATATATATATATATATATATATATATATATATATTTACGCATTAAATCACGAAAACGGGTTTAAATATACACACTTTCATAAATGAAACTCTCTCCCACACATAAAACACACATACTCAGACACATATGTAGTCATACATATTTGTAGTGGCGCAAACACAAATAATCAAATATAGACACATACGCATACAAGCAAGTACGCACGCACTCACACACACACACACACAAACACACACACAAACACACACACACACACACACACACACACACACACACACACACACACGCACACATCGAAATAACTAACACATATCCAAATAAAAAAGCAACATATTCATTTAATAAAGATCAATTTGTAAAATATGTTTGATATTCGCTTTGTTATAGTTTATCTCTTGAATTGAATTTTGTGTTAGCAACATTTGGATTGTGAGTGTCACTATGGCTTTTACACATCCAGCTGTTGCGTTTAAAGCATTTAATGTTGTGCTTTGCAAATCGTTGCTGGGCCACATATTTTCCAAAAATAAAAATTGATTGTAATTATGTTTCAATTCTTTAGAACCTATGATGATATCATGTATTTTTCAGTATTATACATTGTTGTTTTTAAAAATTGCAATTTATTAGCGAATGTATTATTCCGAACCAAATTTAAACCCATGTGTCCTCATAATTTATTTAAATATAACGCTATTAAATAAACGTATTTAAGGAATTTACCGTTTACAAGCATTTATAGCCGGTCTGAGAAAGCGCTGAATAATGAATATATATCATATTTTAGAATTCCAATTGCCACAGACGTAGCATGCACAACCATATAACCTAAATAGTTTGAAACAAAATTAAACATTTCAATGTTTAAAAGTGACGCTTACTGGGAGATTTTGTCATCCTTCTCAAACATAGATATACGGTTCATGTTTTGATTAAAAGATAATTCGTACAATAATATTTAATGTCGGTGTTTGACATTAATTTAAATAGGCATTTTTTTTCAATTATGTCAAACAAAATTGCTAAATGCAGGCTTCATTATGTTCAAGTTTGTCGGTGTTATCTTTCAATTGAGTCATTTTGCCATGGGCCATTAGTGATTTTTGAATACGACATAAATGCGGTATGTTTATTTGTAATGTCATTCACCCGACGATCGTTTATTTTGTATTACGACAAATGTTATCTTTGAAAGATCACACGCACAGCAAATTGGGATATTATGTTGCCCAAAGTGTTAGTAACATGACCACCATTGTCAAACACACAAGCGGGCGCCTCAACTAACAGCTATACCCGTTCAGTTCTCAGTGCAATATTATTTATAGTGAACATTTTTAGCACAACGTTTTATAAAGAAAAAACGATAAAGACATTTTGTTACATTTTCTTATCATTTTAATATATTGACCTTTTGCAAAGCCATTCTGTGATGTGTGCGTGTCAAGTGACTGACCTCACATAATAAGTTCCCGAAAGACTGGAGGGAGTTTGTGACAGATATGTATGTTTGGTGAAGGTTAAATTGAAGGGATGTTGACATAACAATGTGTACGAAAACAAATCCAGTAGGAAATCATAAACCAAATGGAATGCCAAATAAATAGTATTGCGTTGTTTCATAATTATCGTCCATATACGCTAAACATAGAATAATTGATGTCAGAAATGCCCAATCATTATGAAAGGAAAACGTAAAAGACATTCAAGCGCCTACAAACACAAACACAAACGCACACACACATACGCGCAAGCGGACGCGCACGAGCACTCACATATACATTTAAACACTCACATGCGTTTAAACATTTAATCCATACACATCAAATCCAATACATGGTGGCTTATAAAAGAAAAAGCTGTTTTTGTAATTGTGCCACTCGAAGTTTGCGATATACACATGTTATTAACAGGACACTGAAAGTTATACTTACGTATATTAATATTTGATCTGCTGTAAGATTATTTACGCAAATCCGATCAGACATTGCAAAACGAGATATGATCACACATCCATGTAAACTCTTATGTTTGTGTTAGGACAACTGGTATCGCATTGACGTCAACTCAGTGACATTATCCAACGGGTGTATAAATACTTGTGTCGATGGAACATATCACACCTTCGCCGTTATCCGAGTGTACACAAGTTTGCAATTACTCAAACGTCAAGCAAAATGTATGTAAGACATTTACCTAATAGAAACTTGTTTTGAAATACTGTAATAATTAGTATATACAATCTCTTCTAAATAGGTAATTCCTTTTTTTAATTAGTGAACTAGAAAATAATGTCACGTGTTTCGTAAATGTGTTTGTATTGTTCGACTGAACACTGTTGTACCATAACGGTTGCACGTATCTGCCCTTTGAATGGTTGCCGGGTTAATGCCTCTAAGCTCCTCATCGAGATGCTGGTTGTCGCTTTGGGGCGACACAAACAGAAGCTTTTAATTTCAAAACATTCGCCAGACGTGGTAGACAATAGGCCGACATCAGTAAATATTGCTTGCTTTTATCCACTTTCACCATGACACAGGTCACAAACATGACCATATGCACAATATTTCCTAATTAATGCATTAATTCACACGCAAATACTCATAAAAATCAAAACCGAGCAATGACACAAAGTTACACACACACACACCTATATAGACGTCATACGATCAAACATGCACAAGAACACACACACTCACAAACGAAACATACACACATTCACAACCATACATATACATATACATATACTATGTATGTATGCATGCATGTCTGTATGTATGTATGTATGTATGTATGCATGCATGCATGCATGTATGTATGTATGTATGTATGTATGTATGTATGTATGTATGTATGTATGTATGTATGTATGTATGTATGTATGTATGTATGTATGTATGTATGTATGTATGTATGTATGTATGTATGTATGTATGTATGTATGTATGTATGTATGTATGTATGTATGTATGTATGTATGTATGTATGTATGTACGTATGTATGTATGTATGTATGTATGTATGTATGTATGTATGAATGTATGTATGTCTGTATGTATGTATGTTTGTATGTATGTATGTATGTATGTATGTATGTATGTATGTATGTATGTATGTATGTATGTATGTATGTATGTATGTATGTATGTATGTATGTATGTATGTATGTATGTATGTATGTATGTATGTATGTATGTATATATGTATGTATGTATGTATGTATGTATGTATGTATGTATGTATGTATGTATATATGTATGTATATGTGTGTGTTTACAAGAAAACAAAACATTGTGTTATTTGCTTAATGTATTAAATGTTACAGTTATAACCGAACCGCGCGTAACATTTTATTATTTTAAGTCGATTCTAGACAGTAAAGTAATAGTTGCGGAACTGAGAGAAATGCGAACTCCAAATTGACGTCCATGTATTGCTTGAACCCCAATGCCGATGGATGTGAATATGTGGGTCTGGTGAATCTGCTCGCAAATTTATGATTCTACCAGACGATTCCCGTTTGAGTGTCGACATCATGTGGTGTTGCTAATGCGTTGTCAACCTACACCAAATGTCTACCATGGTGTAATAAAAAGTCGTTGTTCACATTCAAGTGTTTTTGGTTTTTACACTGACGTACACCTATCAAAATAGTCATATGTAATGTTACAAATAAATACTAATACTAATATTTATAATAATAATAATATATTTTATTTGATATAGCGCCACATCCAATTTCAAATTGTTCGTGGCCGCTTTACATACATTAAAATCCTAGAATAAAAATACACACCAGAAAATAAACACATACGTATAATAGTGACACATAAAACAGTTATGAAGAATTGAATACATACATAATAACACGAATTATTTAAGCTGAATAAATGTACATGTGTATAATAAATGTATAAATAGGTTAAATAAAATATATATAAAAGTACACAAACATTAACAAGGCCACGAGAACAGTCAGAAGGAGTGTGTCTTTAGGCGTGCCCTGAAAGAGGCTAAGCAGGCAGACTTCCTAATGTTATTAGGTAGAGCGTTTCATAAGGTCTCTGCTGCAACCACAAATGAGTTATCTCCAGCTTTCTCGTGTGTCCGCACAACGGTTAATAAATTATTGTTCGCAGAACGCAATGCTCTCGCAGGTTTGTACGGACACACAATGTCTGACAGGTATTGTACCTATTAGTAACAGTAGTAGTAACAGTAGTAGTAACAGTAGTAACAGTAGTAGTAGTAGTAGTAGTAGTAGTAGTAGTAGTAGTAGTAGTAGTAGTAGTAGTAGTAGTAGTAGTAGTAGTAGCAGTAGCAGTAGCAGTAGCAGTAGCAGTAGCAGTAGCAGTAGCAGTAGCAGTAGCAGTAGCAGTAGCAGTAGCAGTAGCAGTAGCAGTAGCAGTAGCAGTAGTCAGTAGCAGTAGCAGTAGTAGCAGTAGCAGTAGCAGTAGCAGTAGCAGTAGCAGTAGTAGTAGTAGTAGTAGTAGTAGTAGTATCACGTAAACCAGATTAAGACGACCCGTTAGATAGATGGCGCCGACGGAGATGCCGAGAGTAAATGTAACTGCACAAAGTGAAAGTTAATATCAGTAAAACAAAAGTGTTTATCTTTGCCAAGTCAAATACAAGGATATGCAATATACCTATATTTAAATACGATAAAACAGACATTGATTACGTGGAGGATTATGTTTGATCTGGGTATTTGTCTTAATTGGAATGGATCCTTTGTTCAAGCTAAAAGGTTGGTGTCTGATAAAGCTTCAAAGGCTACGTATTTACTCAGTCAAAAATCAGAAGACTGAATCTATCAACTAAAGTTATGTCAATATCATTTTTTGAATGACAAATCTTAAATAAAATACTTCAGGACCACTTGTCTTAGGATTGTGTCTAATACTCCTTTTAAGGGTATTAGGATACGTATAATCCATTTCAAATGTAAACATTTCGGTTTCCTTTTGTTTTCCGTAGATATATCAAATTTGACCGTTACGTTACATGCAGTATATGATCGTGACATTGTACTGAACATGTTTCACCATAAATGGATTATACATACCCAGATGTCCATAAACAGTATTGCACATAATAACATAATGTTGTACTGCGCAGTGTTATTTCTGTTTCCACATTTTTATAACATGACATATATACACGTGACTGGTTGCGCCTAGCCGGCTGCAAGCATACGTCGCTCGTGGTATTTCTCAATATTTTGTATGTTCTGCATTTACATGGACGCTGATTTTGACTACACGTATACGTAAACCTATGAGGATCACGTCAAGTCGTTGCGTTGTCTCCAAGGACGCCGTATTTGATCTTTACAAACTAGTTTTTTCTTGCACTGTGCATAGACATTCACTGCGGCTCGGTGGACCATAACCCATTCAGTCGATCGTATTGCGCAACCATGCCGTCAATCAGGTACACTGCCTGTCAATTGCTTCCACATTCCTGTGCGTCACGCCTGGCTGCCGCTACATGGAGGACGCTAGTTGATGTCGGCATTGCTGTCCGGTTACCAACGAAACGCGGCTGTCGGGGAGGTGGGCGAAAACAAAGAACAATCAATCCAGTGATCGGACATCGACCACCCACCGACCGGCCCCACACACGTCGCAACAACCACAACCTAATACAAGTGCCGACCGTAACACGGGACTCGACTGTATTCGTTGACAAGGCTAAGTTTTGTCTCATTAACGCCAGATCTCTGCGAAATAAGTCATTGTTCGTACGTGACTACGTCGATGAGTGTTCACTTGACATTGTTGCTCTGACTGAAACATGGTTGACCGACGAAGACACGACTTCCGTTTCTGAACTTTGCCGAGACAACTTTACGCTCATTCACCAGCCGCGTGGAGGCGCTCGACGCGGTGGAGGCATCGGGGTTCTGTTCCGCAAAACTCTCCAGCTTGTATCCCGTGTAAGTGTCGACACCCGCGCCTCAGAAACACTCTCCGTCACTCTACGAAATGCCCGTACCAGCTGCACAACGCGTGTAATTGTGATGTACCGACCACCGAACTCGTGTTTTGGAACATTTCTGGACGACGTGTCTACGGTGTTACTTATCGCCGGTACTCACCCCACTGAAACGGTTGTGTGCGGGGATTTTAACACAAAATATGGCGAACCAACTTGCACCGACGCGGTAAATCTGGCCGATCTGCTTGACACGGCTGGCTTTACGCAACGTGTTACCGGAGCGACTCACGAACGGGGCAATACGCTAGACTTGGTGATTACAGCCAAAACCTCGCATCCCATTGCTACTGCTGTCAAGCCCACGTCGCTAATCACCGACCACTACGCAGTCGAATGCGAACTCCTCCAGTCCAAACCAAGCCGTTTGAAGCGACACATCACGTATCGAAAACAATCAGCTATCAACAACAACATCTTCGCGGCAGACTTAAGGTCGTTCAATCTGAACGCTGATGAGGCTGACCCTGTTGTCCTACTTGCGGCCTACGACACATGCCTACGCACCATTATTGACGCGCACGCCCCTCTTATGTCGCGGACCATCACTGTTAGACCAACGACTCCGTGGCACACCAACGACCTGACAGAGGCGAAGCGATCCCTCCGTCGTGCCGAACGCCTTTGGCGGAATTCGAGCCTAACTGTGCACCGACACATTTTCAAAGACCGTCGCAACATCTTCAGGAAAATGTTAAAAACAGCCCGCTCTGATTATTACAGATCGGAGATTTCGAAAGCTGGTGGCAATATGCGCCTTATCTACGGCATCACAGATTCTCTTCTTGGCCGAAAGGTGAATATGACTCTACCAGATGTAGCAGACGAATCACCCTCGGCACTCGCTACCAGATTCCAACGATATTTCAAAGACAAGACAGAAGTGCTGTGCCAGAATCGATCTCCGCTGCCAGCTGACGACACGCCAACAGTTGTGGGTACGCACTTCGACGTGTTCGAGCTTGCGTCACCTTCGGATGTGAAAAAAATAGTACTGGCATCTGCCACAAAATCGTGTGAACTAGACCCACTGCCGACATCAATTGTCAAACAACACATCGACGCTCTTTCTCCTCTACTGGCCCGGATCATCAACGCCTCGCTAGCCACAACCGTATTTCCCGCACCCATGAAACACGCTGTCGTTGTACCAATTTTGAAGAAGGGAGGGTCTGACGCCAACGCGCTCACAAATTACCGCCCAATATCTAACATCACGTTTGTGGCGAAGACGACTGAGCGTTTCGTTGCACAACAGGTACAACATTTCATGGAGGAGAACGGTATTTACGGGATTTATCAAAGTGCGTACCGTGCGCACCATAGTGCGGAAATCGCACTCGTGCGGATACACAACGACATCGCCCATTCGATTGACAATCGCCAGAGTGTGCTCCTCGTGCTACTCGATCTAAGTGCGGCCTTCGACACCATCGACCATACAATACTGCTGCGACGGTTGTCTGGATACGGGTTATCTGGGGACGTCCTCGCCTGGCTGACATCTTACTTGTGTGATCGGACATATGTCGTTCGAGTGAAGAGTGGCGTGTCGGAATCATACATTATAACTACAGGAGTGCCACAAGGGACAGTCCTTGGACCGCTACTTTTCAACGCGTACATCGCACCACTGACGACACTTTTACAAAAGCACAATATTCGCCACCACCTATACGCAGACGACACCCAACTGTACATCACTTTCCCACCAACCGACCACACACAAGCCCTCGCGCGTATGGAAGCCTGCGTACAAGACGCGAAAGCATGGCTCTGTGATAACGGACTCGTGATGAATAACAACAAGTCACAAGCCATTGTCATCCATTCATCAAGCCTGCGTACACCAACCTCGTTAACCCGCGTCAACATATGTGGCCAGCTCGTCGAAACTTCCCCCGTTATACGGGATCTAGGATTCAACGTCGACGCAAACCTAACAATGACGTCACAAGTGGCCAACGTGTGTCGCTCCGCCTACTACCATCTATCACGAATCGCCAATATACGAGACTCCATCAGTACCACTGTATGTAAGAGTCTCATACACGGACTCGTAACTTCGCGACTCGACTACGGCAACGTGATCGTCACATGCACCGTCTGGAAATGGTCCAGCGGTCTGCGGCACGAATTGTCAGGCAAATTCGGCGGGGCGACCGGCAGTCCATGACAACAATACTGCGGCAGTTACACTGGTTGCCTGTCAGAAAGCGAATCGATTTTAAACTACTTGTACTTGTGCACAGGGCCATATACAATGGCACGCTGGAGTATCTTGCGGCACCGCTACGCCGCCACACACCTCCCCGTTCGCTGCGCTCTGCAGGCGGGTTACTGCTAGAGGTGCCCAGAGTCAACCTGGAACGTTTCGGCCGCCGTGCATTTGCCTGTGCAGGACCCACTCTGTGGAACAAACTTCCAAGGAACATACGTGAAAACAGCAACATTACACAGTTCAAGAAGCAATTAAAGACACTTTTATTTTTCACATAACTAGTTTCACACAACGAACATTATATTTTAGCTAATTTATTATTACGATGTATACATATATTATTTATCTTATTTATTTTTATTACTATCAGTGCAGTATAGCGGGTTCTAATGTTTTGTCTGTAATGTCTATGTTTAATATTGATTTTTTTATAAAGAATTATATAATTTATACATAGCCAATTTTACACGGTTTTTTATCATAGTGTCTCATTACTTTATATTATTATCATTATTACTGTCACCATTATTTTAATCAGTATACGCAAATTTACATGTATGTACACAACCGTGAACGGGACAGCCGTCCCGGATTTGATGGTGTCAAAATAAAGTTATTATTATTATTATTATATCACACAGCATACACAGTATTGTTTACCAAAATGAAATCAATACATTCTAATGCGCCCTGATACGAATTCAATGGGTTAAGAAGTATCGTTGTCAGGAGAAGGGCAAAGGTCGTTGGTAACTGGATAGGTACGCTATGAAGCTATGCTGGATACGCGAGATTACTCCGATAATCAGATAACGTCGAAATGCAATAATATTTTCTGCTGATTTAATGTTTTTAGAAAGTGTTTTCGCACAGAGATGGCGCGGCGACTGAGAAAGCTCGAGATCCGGCTTTTGAATCAGAATAGTAAATATTGGATAGCACTTGATCATAAATGCAAACTGATAACATCAGCAAAACAAGTAAATCCACATCGGTACATATGTGTGTAGACATGAAAAAAATTACTTACTTAACTTAAATATATTAATGTATGTCGCCTGATATATAAATGAAATAAATATACTAAATGCATTAATTAATAATGTGGCAGAATGCTTATGTCTTTTACGGAACATTTTTGGAAACTACAAAATATAGACATCTGGGAAGACTTTATAAATGTATCTTCAGCATGCCACTACACAAAATTACAAATAACTTTCAAAATGTTCCCGTCCCCATGTGACAATTGTGAAACGGCCGTTTTCGTCGTTTAGCATTTAATCGTTAGAGGGGACCCTGCGTTGTCGGGTCAATAAAGCGACGATCGCACTGTTGTATACTAATAAAATACTTTTGGCAATAGCAACCCAATGAAATGTTTCAGTGCAAAGATCATGACAAATACTAACATGTAGCCACTTATACTGATGAAACATTAATTGAACTTTCCTAATTTAACATATATTATGTGACGTTGACTTTCAACCAGTAACTTCACAACATATAACGGTGCTGCTTATTATAATGAATCAATTTAATTAATGAAATTTCAATTACCAAGTGCAAAATCGACAAGAAAATGTGCTATATAATTTATGATGAGGGGTACGGCAGGGGCAAATTTAATGCGTGGAGGACAGTCGAATAGGTGACTAAAGTCGAAGAGGTGATGGGATTGGCAGACGGACGCAACTCATGTAAACTTAAAGGAAATGTGCTCATCTCTTATACATGAATGGACTAGAAATGCGACGGCACTAACAGAGAAACAATTGGAGAAGGTCCAACCTCGTACGAAGAATCATGGGAGTTAAGAGTGCTGAAAAGTAGGAAAGGGTGAACTGTGAGTGGAGGATGGAGTGAAGTAAACAATTTTAATGAGAATTTGGCGAGGAGTAGTTTGACAAGGGCTGGTCATGCATAGCGTTTGAATCGATCTGCATTGAAGAAGAAATCACTTACTTTTCCAAATTAAACTGACATTTGTCGAAGGATAGTATATACGATATAATACATCGTGCAAAGACATCGTCTATGTAGGATAGGCAGTACCATTTTTAACATACTTCATTATATTCCATTTTTGCAGGGTTAGAACCACATAATTTATCATCGTGATACTGGGCATCGCTTTGGTGCTTACACAAACAGACGCGTTGCGAAAGAGAACTTTCTTGGAACTTACTGAAAGATCTGTGTAAAGGTCTGTCAGCGCTGTACATAATTACGGTGCCTATAAATGGGGTGGTTTTATCCCATTTAATAATGTCCGCATGTCCATATCGAGAGTAGAGAGAAAGTGATGGAGACAAGTGTAAACAATGAATTGGAGGTGATTGTCATACGTGATGGTTGTATAATGCAATGGAAGGGCCTGCGTCAAGAGGTTCGAGATTTGTTGTTGCGATGGCAGAGTCTGATATGTGTGGAAAGCGGTTGATTTGTCTTGACGATTCCCGTTCGAGTATAGATACAGCGACCTCGCGTCAATAACGACTACCGTGTCCTGGCGAACATTCTTATTTACATAGTAAGACAGTCAATGTCATTATCACAACGGTGGAAAACAAACTCCTTTTTCACATTCACCTGTGCTTCTTGAACTAGCGTGCGAATAGTCATAACATAATAGTCTTATGTAGTTTACTAATATATTTAGCCTAATTATAACGAAAACAATGACCAACGTAGTCCTTTTCAACATCATATTATAAATAGTTTATGTTTCGGAATGTTGATGACGTTCCGCTTATATCTTAATCTACAGGCAGCGAGATAGACATAATTGAAGTTGTCTTAGATTTCATAAAACTGGGTTCAACTATCACCAGAAACCTTTTCATCCAAGATGAAATAAAAACACTACGCGACAAAACGTCTAATGCAATGTCACGCTATGCATGAGGGTTTGGGGAAAAGGCGCACTAACACTACATACTCTGATTCAGTTGTACGACCTATATCATCAGCGTGTTATTATACGACAGTGAAAAGCGTACATCACATACAAGGCAGAAGGGCCGTCTCAAAATATTTCAATTAGGCTCCCTCAGGCGAACCTTATCGAGAAAAGCAGAATCACTTATAAATGAAGACAATATGCAGCAAGGAAACATTCCCAGTAAGTAATGTTCTCCTCAGCGAGGTCATATTGCGATGGGATCATCACGCATGATGCAAGGGAATGGTAGACGACGACCTACAACTACCATATCATCTGCATATTTAATCAGGGTAAGAAATGAATTGTTACACGGTATGTAGTTCGTATTAATTGAAAACAGAATTGGGGAGAGGGCGCATCCTTGCGGAGCTCCGGTATTTCAAACGATTTCGTCCGACAGCACGGGATCTCTGGATAGAGGATCGTTCACTCTGACGCGCTGTGGCCGACCACAAAAACACTGCCTAATTATTTGAATAAGATCAGGATTTACCTCAAAGTTCAACAATTTTTTAATCATAGCATATGTTTGAATAGTATTAAATGCCGATGAAAGTCAAGGAATAGGACACGGTCGGTATCGCTGAATCCTGAATATACCTTATATTTTAAAATTCGAATTGCCACAGACGTAGCATGCACAACCATATAACCAACAAGAAATAGTTTGAAAGAAAAAATTAAACATTTCAGTGTTTTCAAATGACCCTTAATCCTATATTGTGTTATCCTTCTCAAACGTAGATACATAGCTCATGTTTTGATTAAAAGATAATTCGGTTGATCTAGCATATTTCTGCCTTCACTGTTTGCTGTGTATCGTCGCCGTTTCCCACCATTGCTGACGATATGCTCCATTTCAGTGGCTTCTCGGTTGCCTTAGTTACTCTTGTCGTGCGTTGCTGGATCATGACTGTGATGACTTCGCTCATGGCATTGATGTCGTTTAGTTCTTGCAGTATCTCGATTTCTTTTGTAATTCAAGTTCGAATTCGTTCTTTAATCCTATTTGTTTTGTATATATTGTATGGCCTCTTGGTCATCAATTATTTCTTTCCACCTCAGAAGTATTGTAGTGTCAAATGAAAGGACAGCGGCGCGGTGAAAGTGTAACAAGTGGCGCTCCAGGATGGAAGGCTAAATATCAAGTTGAAATATCAAGCTAAACGGTCACGTAACGCACCTTGGCGGATAGGTGGTGAATTACAAACTAGATCAAATAACAAGATGGGCCCTACCGAATACGTCAACAACTAGTATGAAACAAATGTGTGTGTCTTATTTTTAGAAATAGGTCAAAATAGGTAACGGTCATGCAGTGCCCTTGGCGGATATACCATTATAAAATAAGTCTCTCTAAACTCTTGTCTTATTTAAAAATTCGTTAAAATTCCAGTTGTCCCCTCTCGCGGCGCGGACAAGAGGTGTGGATGTTGCGACCCTAGCGTACAAAGTCAAATGTTAAAGGTCAACGTATGGCTTAATTATGTAGTTTTGTAAATAGCTTGCAGATAAACACAACTGCGCGTAAGCAATGTTACACTTTTCTATCTATCTTCATATTTTCTACCATCCGGACAATATCAAATTGTAGATCGCGTTTCACTCTGTTCTTGCGCATGAACCACAAATTACGTTTCCTTCGTGATCCAGTTGCACATGTCACACTATAGCCCAAGCAGACAAGTCTAACCATGTTTACAGTCTCCCTATATGTTTATATAAAACAAACAATGATATATAACCAGTAATGTATTACACTGCAGCTATAATGTAGCGGTCCAAACCACACAGGTCTACACCAGATTATACGGAGCCGGAACATTCCCTCCTGGTGGAAATAAATGCGCACATATATTGCTCAATCTTGGACGTCTAGTCTTTTAGTACGATATATGTTTAATGATGTTATCCTATCATTTCTGTATGTCTGATAATAGGTATAGTGAAATGTGTGTGCACAACGATCGTAATTCCCTAATATCATCTGTTTTTAATGTAATTATATAAATAACTACGGTGCTAAAGGAGGTTTTGTCCGCAGTTGCCTATATTAATGTAATACACTATACTGAATATATATTTTAACATTACATATGACTATGTACTGGTAAGTACAGGTACGCCAGAGTAACAACAAAAACACTTGAACGCCAACGACTTTTTACTACACCATGTTGAAAATGAGGTATATGTTGACACAGAGTTCGCCAGACCGCATGATGGTCATTATTGCAGGTTGTTTGCTGTGTCGACACTCAAACGGGAATCGTCTTGTAGAATCAAGTCCTTCTTGCCACCTGATTCGCCATCACAACATAATTGCAGTACGGGATGGCTGGATATCTTTTGCATACTACAACAAATCACGCAACACATGACCGCCAATTCAGATTTTCCCGTTTATTCCCTGTACCACCACTTTCTTTCTGACTACCATCGCCATTTAAAACAATCACATTTACTGGGTGTTTACTCCGCTACTTGTTGTCAAATATTAAGCATATAAATAAGCAGCTTTTGTTATTTATACGCACAATATATTATATATATATATATATATATATATATATATATATATATATATATATATATATATATATTATATATATATATATATATATATATATATATATACATATATATTTGTTTTATATATATAATATAATATATATATATATATACACATATATATTCAATATCAATTTTTTTCAATTAATATTAACACACAACATTAAAAAGCAAACAATACAAGTAATAATAAGTCACATGGTACGAATGAAATACAATTAAGAAATATGTTTTGAAAAGGAGTGACTGAAGTACATTAATGTGATATATATATATATATATATATATATATATATGTATATATATATTATATATATATATATATATATATTATATATATATATATATATATATATATATATATATATATATATATATATATATATATATATATATATATGTATATATATATATATATGTATATGCATATATACAAACTATATGTATATATATTTGTGTGAACGTATGTGTATGTTTTGTTTGCCAGTGTGTCAGCTTGTGAGTGTGTTCATATACGTATGTAAATGTGGACGGGTATCTTTGTGCCATTGCGCCTTTTTGTGTATATGCATATTTCCGTGAGAAATTATGAAAGCATGTCATATTTCGAACTGGTGTGCATATGTACCTATGTGCGAACATGTGACAGAGTGAAATAAAACAATATTTACTCATGTTGCTGTGTCCCAAAACTCTTTTAGTTTCTCTGATGAAACGTCGGACTCGAATCCTAAACCTTCTTCTGAATCTAAACGCATCCGCTTGTGCCACCACCAAGGCGACAACCAGCATCACGATGAGGAGCTTAGTGGCACTAACCCTGCAACCATTCAAGAGAAGCAACGCGTACTAAAAATAGTAAGCCATATCCGATACAACTTATGAATATTCATGATAGATATCGTGCACATTATCGTTCGTCAAACATCTGTTTGATTTTGCATAGCTGTTGTTACTTTGTACTCCATATAGTGGGAAAGATAATTCAATTCATTGTATTACATTTTCATGATTGGTGGGTTGCTGCTGCTGTTGAAAGGACATATCATAACTCATTTGACTAGTAAGGCGCTATGCCATTTTCAAATATAAAATGTAAACACTTTAGTACGATTTACAAGATAGCATAAGTAGTTATTCGCACGATAAGAATCACGTATGTAGAAGATAACGTATGTCATAATTATCACGATATTTAAAACAAAACAGTAAAAATTATGTACACGTGCTACTTACATGTTGCTGCGAGTGTGAGTAATCGACGTTGTGATTGTTTCGATGGAGACACGGATTTATATACCCAGTAGATACAGTTTGTTGAACTATATAATGACGTCACTGTAATATCAGTTGTTTACATGGATATGTGAGTACGTATTGTGTTGCAACGGTTGATCGTTTTCGCAAACAACGTCTTAACTTATAGGAGATCAAGTGTTAATTTACGTGTCCTAGATATTGTCTTTGAAAGACCAGAAGCAAGTTAAATTAGAATATTAAGTTGCACGAAACGTTATCATCATAAGCCCTCTTTTTCAGGAATACAAACACAGATTGATGGATATAAACGTTCAATGTATGCCTACGTTATTATCTATGCACTTTCCTAGTACAACTTTTAATAATGAGATATACTACGGAAATTACTTTCGTTGTTTTCTACTTTTACTATGTTATCGCGGAATCACTATCGGAGGTCTCTGTATTGCCTACTTGTCACCTTTCTGGCCATACGTGATAACGTATGGACTATGGAAAAATACGTGTCCTTCTAGACTTAGAAAACTGTACATGTTAGAGAAAAAGGTTATGCGAATTATCTATACCCTTGACTGCAGTGGAAACGCATGTACATATCTTCACCGCTCAACAATTCTTATACTTCAAGATTTAATTACATAAGACTATGATTCGGCTTATATTGCAAACAAGTACTGTTCAGAAGGTTGTGAACTAGTGTTTTTTTAACCAACTGCATCCGTACGCAAGCATTATGACATACACTATCAACTTATTTATGTTAAAATAACGAACTCCACCCACATATTATAGTCAGTTACTTTGAAAGGTACACACATATGGGACGGAATGGTCTACCAAGTGAAATAACACAGTTACCGTGTTTGAAAATGATTACATAATTTTAGTTTCTTCTTCGTATTCATGAATAGTTATTTCAACATACATCTATTGTTATGTCTGAGTCTGAGATATGTACACATATCCACAGAGTATGCTGTGTCATTGTTGTAGAAAGTCTAACGAATTTGTTCATTTGCGCAAATGCGCGGAATGACATCAATGCTATGTAAAAAACATAAGTTGTGAGCTTAATATTATTCACGACATAAAGCGGGCTTCAAATATACACACTTTCATAAATGAAACTCTCTCCCACACATAAAACACACATACTCATACACGTATGTAATCATACATATTTGTGGTGGCGCAAACACAAATAAACCAATATAGACACATACGCAAACAAGCAAGTACGCACGCACGCACACACACACACACACACACACACACACACATACACACAAACACACAAACACACAAACACACAAACACACAAACACACAAACACACAAACACACAAACACACAAACACACAAACACACAAACACACACAAACACACAAACACACAAACACACAAACACACAAACACACAAACACACAAACACACAAACACACAAACACACAAACACACAAACACACAAACACACAAACACACAAACACACAAACACACAAACACACACAAACACACAAACACACAAACACACACACACAAACACACACAAACACACACACACACGCACAGACACACACAAACACACACAAACACACACATACACACACCCACACGCACGCGCGCACACATACACACACACACACAAACAAACACACACACACACACACACACACACACACACACACACACAACATCGAAATAATTAACACATATCCAAATAAAAAAGCAACATATTCATTTAATAAAGATCAATTTGTAAAATATGTTTGATATTCGCTTTGTTCTAGTTTATCTCTTGAATATAATTTTGATTTAGCAACATTTGGATTGTGAGTGTCACTACGGCTTTTACACATCCAGCTGTTGCGTTTAATGCATTTAATGTTGTGCTTTGCAAATCGTTGCTGGGCCACATCGTTTCCAAAAATAAAAATTGTTGTAATTATGTTTCAATTCTTTAGAACCTAAGATGATATCATGTATTTTTCAGCATTATACATTGTTGTTTTTTTAAATTGCTATTTTTTTGCGAATGTATCATTCCGAACCAAATTTAAACCCATGTGTCCTCATAATTCATAAACGTATTTAAGCAGATTGCCGTTTACAAGCATTTGCAGCCGGTCTGAGAAAGCGATGAATCCTGAATATATATCATATTTTAAAATTCCAATTGCCACAGACGTAGCATGCACAACCATATAACCTAAATAGTTTGAAACAAAATTAAACATTTCAATGTTTTAAAGTGACGCTTACTGGGAGATTTTGTCATCCTTCTCAAACATAGATATTTAATGTCAGTGTTTGACATTAACTTAAATAGGCATTTTTTCAATTATGTCAAACAAAATTGCTAAATGCAGGCTTCATTATGTTCAAGTATGTCGGTGTTATCTTTCAATTGAGTCATTTTCCATGGGCCATTAGTGATTTTGGAATACGACTTAAATGCGGTATGTTTATTTGTAATGTCATTCACCCCACGGTCGTTTATTTTGTATTACGACAAATGTTGTCTTTGAAAGATCACACGCACAGCAAATTGGGATACAAAGTTACCCAAAGTGTTAGTAACACGACCACCATTTAAAAAAAAAACAAGCGTGGCCCTCAACTAACAATTGTATCCGTTCAGTTCTCAATGCAATATTATATCTAATGAAAATTTTTAGCACCACGTTTAATAACGAAAATACGATAAAGACATTTAGTTATATTTTCTTATCATTTTAATATATTGCCTTTTCGCAAAGCCATTATGTGATGTGTGCGTGTCAAGTGACTGACCTCACATAATAAGTTCCCGAAAGACTGGAGGGAGTTTGTGACAGATGTGTATGTTTGGTGAAGGTTGAATTGAAGGGATGTTGACATAACAATGTGTACGAAAACAAATCCAGTAGGAAATCATAAACAAAATGGAATGCCAAATAAATAGTATTGCGTTTTTTCATAATTGTCGTCCATATACGCTAAACATAGAATAATTGATGTCAGAAATGCCCAATCATTATGAAAGGAAAATGTAAAATACATTCAAGCGCCTACAAACACAAACACCAACGCAAACGCAAACGCAAACGCAAACGCAAACGCAAACGCAAACGCAAACGCAAACGCAAACGCAAACGCAAACGCAAACGCAAACGCAAACGCAAACGCAAACGCAAACGCAAACGCAAACGCAAACGCAAACGCAAACGCAAACGCAAACGCAAACGCAAACGCAAACGCAAACGCAAACGCAAACGCAAACGCAAACGCAAACGCAAACGCAAACGCAAACGCAAACGCAAACGCAAACGCAAACGCAAACGCAAACGCAAACGCAAACGCAAACGCAAACGCAAACGCAAACGCAAACGCAAACGCAAACGCAAACGCAAACGAAAACGCAAACGCAAACGCAAACGCAAACACAAACACAAACACAAACACAAACACAAACACAAACACAAACACAAACACAAACACAAACACAAACACAAACACAAACACAAACACAAACACAAACACAAACACAAACACAAACACAAACACAAACACAAACACAAACACAAACACAAACACAAACACAAACACAAACACAAACACAAACACAAACACAAACACAAACACAAACACAAACACAAACACAAACACAAACACAAACACAAACACAAACACAAACACAAACACAAACACAAACACAAACACAAACACAAACACAAACACAAACACAAACACAAACACAAACACAAACACAAACACAAACACAACACACAAACACAAACACAAACACAAACACAAACACAAACACAAACACAAACACAACACAAACACAAACACAAACACAAACACAAACACAAACACAAACACAAACACAAACACAAACACAAACACAAACACAAACACAAACACAAACACAAACACAAACACAAACACAAACACAAACACAAACACAAACACAAACACAAACACAAACACAAACACAAACACAAACACAAACACAAACACAGACACAAACACAGGCCACTGAGCACAAACACAAGCCGAAGCCTGAGCACAAGCACTGAGCACAAACACAGACACAACACTGAGCACCAAACACAACCTGAGCCAAACACTGCACAAACACAAACACAAACACAAACCAAACACAAGCCAAGCACAACACAAACACAAACACAGCACTAGCCGAGCACAAACACAAACACAAACACAGCACGACACAAACACAAACACAACACAACACACAACACAAACAACACAAACACAAACACAAACACAAACACAAACCAAACACAAACACAACACAAACCAAACACAAACACAAACCAAACCAAACACAAACACAAACCAAACACAAACACAGAGCCGAGCCGAGCCAAAACAAACACAAACACAAACACAAACACAAACACAAACACAAACCAAACACAAACACAAACACAAACACAAACCTGAGCACAAACACAGCCACAACACCACCAAACCTGAACCTGAGCACAAACACAAACACAAACACAAACACAAACACAAACACAAACACAAACACAAACACAAACACAAACACAAAAAACACAAACAAACACAAACACAAACAACAAACACAAAACAAACACAAACAGAACAAACACAAAAACAAACACAAACACAAACACAAACACAAACACAAACACAAACACAAACACAAACACAAACACAAACACAAACACAAACACAAACACAAACACAAACACAAACACAAACGCAAACGCAAACGCAAACGCAAACGCAAACACAAACAAACACAACACAACAACACAACACAGGAGCACACACACATACACTTAAACACGCACAGAGCACTCAAAACATTAAAATCCATTTTAAAAATAAAATCCATACACATAAAATCCATTACAAAGTGGCTTATAAAAGAAAAACCTGTTTTTATTGTGCCACACGAGTTACATAAGTTATCAATAGGACATTGAAAGTTATACTTACGTATATTAATATTTGATGTATGTATGTATGTATGTATGTATGTATGTATGTATGTATGTATGTATGTATGTATGTATGTATGTATGTATGTATGTATGTATGTATGTATTTATGTATGTATGTATGTATGTATGTATGTATGTATGTATGTATGTATGTATGTATGTATGTATGTATGTATGTATGTATGTATATATGTATGTATATGTGTGTGTTTACAAGAAAACAAAACTTTGTGTTATTTGCTTAATGTATTAAATGTTACAGTTATAACCGTCGTTACATTTTATTATTTTAAGTCGATTCTAGACAGTAAAGAAATAGTTGCGGAACAGAGAGAAATGCGAACTCCAAATTGACGTCCATGTATTGCTTGAACCCCAGCGCCGATGGATGTGAATATTTGGGTCTGGTGAATCTGCTCGCAAATTTATGATTCTACCAGACGATTCCCGTTTGAGTGTCGACACTGCGACCACCGGTCAACAATGATCATCATGTGGTGTTGCGAATGCGTTGTCAACCTACACCATGGTGTAATAAAAAGTCGTTGTTCGCACTCAAGTGTTTTTGGTTGTTACACTGACGTACGCCTATCAAAATTGTCATATGTAATGTTACAAATATGTAATAATACTAATATTAGTAATAATAATAATAATACATGTTGTTTGATATAACGCCACATCCAATTTCAAATTGTTCGTGACCGCTTTACGTACATTAAAATCCTAGAATAAAAATACACACCAGAAAACAAACACATACGTATAATAGTGACACATAAAACAATTATGAAAAATTGAATATAAATATAAATATACTAACACGAATTATTTAAGCTGAATAAATGTACATGTGTATAATAAATATATAAAAAGGTTAAATAAAATATATATAAAAGTACACAAACATTAACAAGGCCACGAGAACAGTCAGAAGGAGTGTGTCTTTAGGCGTGTCCTGAAAGAGGCTAAGCAGGCAGACTTCCTGATGTTATTAGGTAGAGCGTTCCATATGGTCTCTGCTGCAACCACAAATGAGTTATCTCCAGCTTTCTCGTGTGTCCGCACAACGGTTAATAAATTATTGTTCGCAGAACGCAATGCTCTCGCGGGTTTGTACGGACACACAATGTCTGACAGGTATTGACGCAATATACTTGTTACTGTTGTACCTATTAGTAACAGTAGTATTAGTAGTAGTGGTATAAGTATCACGTAAACCAGATTAAGACCCGTTTGATAGATGGCGCCGTCGGAGATGCCGAGAGTAAATGTAACTGCACAAAGTGAAAGTTAATATCAGTAAAACAAAAGTGTTACAAGTCAAATACAAGGATATGCAATATACCTGTATTTAAATATGATAATACAGACATTGATTACGTGGAGGATTATGTTTGATCTGGGTATTTGTCTTAATTGGAATGGATCCTTTGTTCAAGCTAAAAGGTTGTTGTCTGATAAAGCTTCAAAGGCTATGTATTTACTCAGTCAAAAATCATAAGACTGAATCTATCAACTAAAGTTATGTCAATATCATTTTTGAATGACAAATCTTAAATAAAATACTTCAGGACCACTTGTCTTAGGATTATGTCTAATACTCCTATTAAGGGTATTAGGATATGCATAATTCATTTCGGTTTCCTTTTGTTTACCGTAGATATATCAAATTTGACCGTTACCTTACCTGCAGTAAATGATCGTGACATTGTACTGAACAGGTTTCACCATAAATGGATTATACATGCCCAGATGTCCATAAACAGTATTGTACATAATAACATAATGTTGTACTGAGCAGTGTTATTTCTGTTTCCACATTTTTATAACATGATGTATATCACACAGTGTACACAGTATTGTTTACCAAAATGAAATCAATACATTCTAATGCGCCTTCATACGGATTCAATGGGTTAAGAAGTATCGTTGTCAGGAGAAGGGCAAAGGTCGTTAGTAACTGGATAGGTACGCTATGATGCTATGGTGGATACGCGAGATTACTCCGATATTCAGATAACGTGGAAATGTAATAATATGTTCTGCTGATTTAATGTTTTAGAAAGTGTATTCGCACAGAGATGGCGCGGCGACTGAGAAAGCTCGAGATCCGGCTTTTGAATCAGAATGGTAAATAGTAGATAGCACTTGATCATAAATGCAAACTGATCACATCAGCAAAACAAGTCAATCCACATCGGTACATATGTGTGTAGACATGAATAAATAAATTACTTAACTTTAATATATTAATGTATGTAGCCTGACATATAAATGAAATAAATATACTAAATGCATTAATTAATAATGTGTCAGAATGCAGATATAAATTGAGATTGTATCCACGTAAATGCGTGATTTGCATATGTCTTTTACGGAACATTTATGGAAACTACAAAATATAGACATCTGGGCAGACTTTATACTTGTATCTTCAGCACGCCACTACACAAAATTACAAATTACTTTCAAACTGTTCCCCTCCCCATGTGAGAATTGTGAAACGGCCGTTTTCGTCGTTTAGCATTACATCGTTAGAGGGGACCCTGCGACGGTCAATAAAGCGACGATTGGACTGTTGTATACTAATACAATATTTGTTGGCAAGAGCAACGCATCGAAATGTTTCAGTGCAAAGATTATGACAAATACTAACACTTACTCTGATGAAACATGAATTGAACTTTCCTAATTTAACATATATTATGAGACGTTGGCTTTAAACCGGTAACTTCACAACATATAACGTTGCTGCTTATTATAATGAATCAATTTAATTTACGAAATTTCAATTACCAAGTGTAACATCGATTAGAAAAGTTGCTATATAGTTTATAATGAGGGGTACAGCAAGGGCAAATTTAACGCTTGGAGGAAAGTCGAAAAGGTGATGGGATTGGCAGACGGACGCATCTCATGTAAACTTAAAGGAAATGTGCTCATCTCTTATACATGAATGGACTAGAAATGCGACGGCACTAACAGAGAAACAATTGGAGAAGGTCCAGGTTTGCGAATCCAACCTTGTACGAAGAATCCTGGGAGTTAAGAGTGCTGAAAAGTAGGAACTGGTGAACTGTGAGTGGAGGATGGAGTGAATTAACATTTTAAGAAGAATTTGGCGAGGAGTAGTTTGACAATGGCTGCTCATGCTTAGCGTTTGAATCGATCTGCATTGAAGAAGAAATCACTTACTTTTCCAAATTAAACTGACATTTGTCGAAGGATAGCATATACGATATAATATATCGTGCAAAGACATCGTCAATGTAGGATATGCAGTACCATTTTTAATATACTTTATTATATTAAATTTTCCATGGTCAGTACCACATAATTTATCATCGTGATGCTGGGTATCGCTTTGGTGCTTACACAAACAGAAGCGTTGCGAAAGAGAACATTCTGGAAACTTATCGAAAGATCTGTGTAAAGGTACATAATTACGGTTCCTATAAATGGGGTGGTTTTATCCAATGTAATAATGTCCGCATGTCCATATCGAGAGTAGAGAGAAAGTGATGGAGACAAATGTAAACAATGAATTAGAGGTGATTGTCATACGTGATGGTTGTAAAGTGCAATGGAAGGGCCTGCGTCAAGAGGTTCGAGATTTGTTGTTGCGATGACAGAGTCTGATATGTGGGGAAAGCGGTTGATTCGTCCTGACGTTTCCCGTTCGAGTATAGCTACAGCGACCTCGCTTCATTAATGACTACCGTAACCTGGCGAACATTGTTATTTACATAGTAAGATAGTCAATGTCATTATCACAACGGTCAAAATTGGCGGGAAAATTGGTGGATGTAGAGGTTTGAAATTGGTGGTGTATAAATTTTGAAAAACAAGCGGAAATATTGATTGATAAGTATTATTCTTGTGTTAAGGTTATTCATAAAGTGGTACTGGACATATATTGAGTAGTAGTTTTGGTTAACGTTTGTTAGTTAACAGTATTTTTGAACAGATTAGTATAGTGGGTGATAAAACGGTAATCTAGGCTTCGACAAATTGTACACAAGATTGAGCAAATCTCTTTATTTGATATAGTATATGAGAGATAAAGCAATAAGAGTAACAACTACATATGTAAGATAAAACTGTGAATAGGTATCATTGTTATTAAAAATAAACAAGCGTTTTAGTAGGAAACCCTTGTTTGTTTATATAGGTAGTGTCTAACGTTTCCGCTAGGGAACGGTACCAGTACAGACTAAACTTATTGTTCATGGTAGCATAGGTAGTAAGTTGTTTATAGCATAAAGTGTGCTGCAGTTGCTGTACACAATAAACAAACAGTCTTTCTAAAGACTAAGTTGGTTTAAACTAAGAGTTGATTTTGACAAATCGTAATATGGCACCTGGCAAGCGGCAAGTGAAGGCAAGGAGGCACTTGGTGTGTAACCACTGCCACAGCTTGGTGGATTTCGCCGTATCGGTTTGTGGAAAAACTTGGTCAGAGACAACGGAAGAAGGGTTTACGTTCCAATGTTTAGGGTGTTGGAAAGTGGACTGTCTGACAGCAGAGTTAGCTAGGCTAACGGATATTGTGAAGGGGATGCAGAGTGGAGGGAGGGTGATTGCAAGGACAACAAATGGAGAAAGAACAACAGCAAACATGACATGCAGGAAGATGACAGGGGAGAAAGTGACAGTAGAGAAGGAGGGAGGGACAAGGGGACAGGAGATGAGAGAAGTAGATGCGACAGGAGGTAAGACGAATGGAAGAAAGGAAGTGAGAGGTGATGTGACCAAACGGAAGTCAATAACAAGGACGATGACAGGAAGAAAAGAGACCGGAAAGAAAGGAACAACAGAGAAAGCGGCAGGGGGAAAAGTCAGCAACCAGGGAGATGCAAAACGGAGGAGCTACTCTGAAGCAGTGATCGAGGGGGCATTGAGAACAGAAAGGGTATTTATGGGAGACTCCATTTTGCGAAAGACAGACAGGACATTAAGCAAAGGAGAATACGTTGTTGTTTGTCTTCCGGGGGCTAGGATAGAGCATGTGACTGAACGGGTAGAGAACGTATTGGGGCATGGCCAAGGGGGTCTATATTAGTACATGTAGGGACGAACAATGCAGACAGGGATGGAACAACCAGGATAGTAAAGAGATACAGAGAGTTGGTAGAGACACTGAAGAAGACGAGAGTTGAACAGATCATACTCTCAGGAATCTTGCCAGTGATGAGGGGAAGGGGAACAACATTTAGAAATTGCAAGAGGATGGCAATTAACGGACTATTAGAGCAGATGTGTGAAGAAGAAGGAGTTGGATTTGTAGATTTATGGGGATATTTTGTTGGTAAAGAAGACATGTTTATGAGAGATGGCCTCCATCTAAGCGGAAAGGGCGCAGCAGTGTTCTCCGAGAACCTGCTTCGATCGATGAATAATGGAACAGGTTGCAACTTTGTAAACTAGTTTCGCAGGGGGGATACACAGAGAAGCCAAATACTAGAGGCATAGATATAGATAGCAAATAAACATCAGCAAAGAACAGCCTGGAAAGCCCTACGGAATTTGGTTATAAATGTGTTTGTTTAAATGCAAGGAGCATAGTAAACAAAAGAAATGAACTAAACATTATGGTAGAAGATATTGACCCTCACATAATAGGTATAACTGAATCTTGGGCCAAACCCGATATATCAGATGCCGAATTAGGAATGACAGGGTATGTAATGTTTAGGAAAGATAGATTAGGAAGAAGGGGAGGCGGAATTATTTTATATATTAAAGAATCCATCCAAGCTTATGAAATAAAATTAGAAAAAGAAGCAGAATGTGAAGAAACTGTCTGGTGTAACATAGTTACAGGAAACTCAACATTAACTGTTGGGTTAGTGTATCGGAGTCCAAACATAAGCATGGAAGAAAATGAAAAAATACATAACGCTATCATAGAAGTGAGTAAACGGGACTGTATTATTATGGGGGATTTTAACCATGGGCATATACAGTGGACATCTCTACAGAGTACCGGGAGAGAGGATCAAGAGTTTTTAAATTTAGTACAAGATAGTTTCCTTTCTCAACATGTGATAGAAGCTACCCGGGGCGAGAACGTGTTAGACATAGTATTGAGCTCACAGAAGGAATTTGTTGATAATGTCAAGATATGTGAGCCACTGGGGTGTAGTGATCACAACCAGATACATTTTATCATCAAAGTAAAGGGAGAACGGAATAGAAAAATAAGGTACAGGAATAAATTTCACAAAGGAAGATATAAGGACATGAGGGAATATTTAGCAAAGATAGACTGGAATAACACACTGAAGAATAAGACAGCAACAGAATGCTGGAATATTTTAAAGAGTGAAATTGACTGCGTCGTTGACAAATTTGTCCCCTTGAAAAAACAGGGGAAACGGTCAAAGAAGAAACACTTATCGAAGGAAGCCATTAGAAAAATCAAGTACAAGCAAATGATGTGGAAGACATATAGACATACCGGAAGTGAAGAAGACTATAGCATTTATAAAGAAGCACTTAATCAAGCTACAGCTGAAATTTGAAATTCAAAGAGAAGCTACGAACAAAAATAGCTTTTAATATAAAACATGACAGCAAGAGTTTTTATGCGTATGTTCGAAGTAAACAGAAAGTTCAGGATAAGGTCGGTCCTCTAGAAGGTAGTGATGGAAATATAATAACAGAGGGATTCTTAATGGCAGAAAACCTAAATGAGTACTTTAGTTCGGTGTTTACCAGGGAAGATATTAGTATATTACCAGTACTTGAGACTAAGTTCGAAGGGAGAGAGTTTGATTATTTAGCACAACTAATTGTAACCCCAACAATGGTAGCTATGAAAATAAGAGATATGAGGGATAATAAATCACCTGGAGTGGATGGGATTCCTCCCAAATTACTATTGAAAATTGTAGAACAAATCAGCATACCGCTTGCAACAGTGTTCAATGTGTCATTAGAGGAGGGAATAGTTCCGTTAGAATGGAAAGAAGCAAACATTATACCATTATTTAAAAAAGGTTCGAGAAACAAGTCAGAGAACTATACACCAGTGAATTTAACATCGGTGATTGGCAAACTATTAGAAAGACTAATTAAAGATCACCTGGTTGATTTTCTTGTTAAAAATAAATTGATAAACCCATCTCAACATGGGTTTTTAAAAGCGAGGTCATGCTTAACAAATATGTTATGTTTTTTGGAAGATGTCACAAAGTGGGTAGATGAGGGATCACCAGTAGATATAATCTACTTAGATTTAAAAAAAGCCTTTGACAAAGTGCCACACCAAAGACTACTACTTAAACTAAAGGCCCATGGCATAGGAAATGGAATGATCAACTGGATAGAAAAATGGCTTATTGATAGAAGACAAAGAGTAGTAGTTGATGGGGAGGTTTCAAACTGGAAAGCGGTTTTGAGTGGAGTACCGCAGGGATCAGTACTGGGACCTATTTTATTCTTAATATATATCAATGATTTGGATGATGACATAACAAGCAAGGTGTTGAAGTTTGCGGACGACACAACAGTTTTTAGGAAAATTAAATGTGATGCAGATAGACAGCATATACAAGATGATCTTAATAAGTTGATAGAATGGTCTGAGAAGTTGCAAATGCTGTTTAATTTTGGAAAGTGTAAGTGCCTTCACACAGGACATGGGAATGAAGATGCACAATATACAATGGGTGATACTGTATTAAATACTACCTTAAAGAAAAAGGACTTAGGGTTAACTATTAGTGCTGACATGAAGGTATCAGAGCAGTGTGAAATTGCAGCAGCGAAGGGAAACCAAATTCTTGGATTAATTAGGCGAAATATAGTGTACAAAGAAAAAGAACTAATAATACCGCTGTATAAAACAATAGTTAGGCCTCACTTAGAATATTGTATACAAGCATGGAGGCCATATCGCAAGAAGGATATTGATATGCTAGAAAGAGTACAAAGGAGAGCAACCAAAATGATACCAAAACTCAGGAATATTAGTTATGACATGCGTCTAAAAGAATGTGGTTTAACAACACTAGAAACCAGAAAATTGAGAGGAGATCAGATTGAGGTGTTTAAAATATTGAATGGATATGAAAATATTGACAGAAATATTTTTTTTCACAGTCAAGGAAGAGAGAAGGACTAGAGGACATGGAGTTACATTAGCAAAGAAGCAGTGTAGACTACATATTAGAAAATTTTCATTTTCACAAAGAACAGTAAACGAATGGAACAGATTATCAGCTGATTGTGTAGGTGCTACTAGTGTTAATATATTTAAAAATAAAATCGACATATACCTAAGAAGGGCGGGGTATACTTAGACAGATAGGTTGGACTCTCGATAAGCCAAATGGCTTCCTAGTCCACCTGCCATCTAGAGTTGAATATCTAGTTGGCAATCTTGTTAAATGTTGTAAAATTTTGTTAAATTTTGTAAAATTTTGTTAAATCTTGTTAAATCTTGTTAAATCTTGTTAAATCTATACACACTTCTTTTTTTTACATTCACCTATTTTACTTGTTGTATTAACGTGCGAATAGTCATAACATAATAGTCCTTTAATAATATATTTAGCATAACTATAATGAAAACAATTAGCAACGTAGTCCTTTTCAACATTATATTATAAATAGTTGATGTTTCGGAATGTTGATGACTTTCCGCTTATATCTTAATCTACAGGCAGCGAGATAGACATAATTGAAGTTGTCTTAGATTTCATCAAACTGGGTTCAACTATCACCAGAAACCTTTTCGTCGATGATGAAATAAAAACACTACGCGACAAAACGACTAATGCAATGTCACGCTATGCATGAGGGTTTGGGGAAAAGGTGCACTAATACTACATACTCTGATTCAGTGGTACGACCTATATAATCAGCATGTTATTATACGACAGTGAAACGAGTACAGCATATACAAGGCAGAAGGGCTGTCTTAAAATATTTTAATTAGGCTCTCTCAGGCGAACCTTATCGTGAAAAGCAGAATCACATATAAATGAAGACAAGATGCAGCAAGCAAACATTCCCAGTAAGTAATGGTCTCCACAGCGATGTTCTATTGGGATGGGATCATCAGGCGTGATGTGAGGGAATGGTAGACGATCTACAAAGACCTTATCATCTGCATATTTGATCAGGGTAAGAAATGAATTGTTACACGGTATGTAGTTCGTATTAAATGAAAACAAAATTGGGGAAAGGGCGCATCCTTCCGGAGCTCCGGTATTTCAAACGATTTCGTCCGACAGCACGGGATCTATGGATAGACGATCGTTCAGTCTCACGCGCTGTGGTCGACCACAAAAACAGTGCCTAATTCTTTGAATAAGATCAGGATTTACCTCAAAGTTCAACAATTACTTAATCATAGCATATGTTTGAATAGTATTAAAAGCCGATGAAAGTCAAGGAATAGGACAGGGTCGGTCTGAGAAAGCACTGCAACCTGAATATAACTTGTATTATAAAATTCTAATTGCCACACACATAGCATGCACAACCATATAACACACACGAAATAATATGAAACACAATTAAACATTTCAGTGTTTTCAAATGACGCTTACACGGATATTTTGTCATCCTTCTCAAACATAGATACATGGCTCATGTTTTGATTAAAATATAATTCGGTACAATACTATTTAATATCGGTGTTTGACATTAACTTTAAAATAGGCAGTGTTTCAATTATGTCAAACAAAAATGCTAAATGCAGGCTTCATTACATTCAAGTGTGTCGGTGTTATCTTTCACTTAAGTCATTTTGCCACGGGCCATTAGTGATGTTTGAATACGACGTAAGTGAGTTATGTTTACTTGTAATGTCATTCACCCCACATCCGTTTGTTTTGCAATACGGCAAATGTTGTCTTTGAAAGATCAGATTCAAAGAAATGTGGGATATTATGTTGCCCAAAGTGTTAGTAACATGACCACCATTGTCAAACACACAAGCGGGCGCCTCAACTAACAGCTATACCCGTTCAGTTCTCAGTGCAATATTATATATAATGAACATTTTTAGCACAACGTTTTATAAAGAAAAAACGATAAAGACTTTTTGTTACATTTTCTTATCATTTTAATATATTGACCTTTTGCAAAGCCATTCTGTGATGTGTGCGTGTCAAGTGACTGACCTCACATAATAAGTTCCCGAAAGACTGGAGGGAGTTTGTGACAGATGTGTATGTTTGGTGAAGGTTGAATTGAAGGGATGCTGACATAACAATGTGTACGAAAACAAATCCAGTAGGAAATTATAAACAAAAGGAATGCAAAATAAATAGTATTGCGTTGTTTCACAATTTACGTCCGTATACGTTAAACATAGAATAATTTATGTCAGAAAAGCCCAATCGTTCTGAAAGGAAAACGCAAAATACGCAAACACTTACATTATACACTTGTGTGTGTGTACAAGAAAACAAGACTTTGTGTTATTTGTTTAATGTATTATATGTTGCAGGGATAACATATTAAATTTGATTATTTAAGTCGATTCTAGACAGTAAAGAAATAGTTGCGGAACAGAGAGAAAGGGGAACTCCAAATTGATGTCCACGTATTGCTTGATTTTGTAGTATGAAAACAAACCCCAACGCCGATGGATGTGAATATTTGGGACCGGTGAATCTGCTCACAAATTTGTGATTCTACCAGATGATTCCCGTTTGAATGTCGACACTGCGACCACCGGTCAGCAATGATCATCATGTGGTGTTGCGAATGCGTTGTCAACCTACACCAAATGTCTACCTTGGTGTAATAAAAAAGTCGTTGATCACATTCAAGTGTTTTTGTTTGTTACACTGACGTAGGCCTATCAAAATAGTCATATGTAATGTTTCAAATATATAATAATAATAATATTAATAATAATATATTTTGTTTGATATAGCGCCACATCCAATTTCAAATTGTTCGTGGCCGCTTTACATACATTACAATCCTAGAATACAAATACACACCAGAAAACAAACGTATACGTATACTGGTGACACAAAACAATTATGAAAAATGTTATATAAATATAATAACACGAATTATTTAAGCTGAATAAATGTACATGTGTATAATAAATATATAAATAGGGTAAATAAAATATATATTAAAGTACACAAACATTAACAAGGCCGCAAGAACAGTCAGAAGAAATGTGTCTTAGGCGAGCCTTGAAGGAGGCTAAACAGGCAGACTTCCTAATGTTTTTAGGTAGAGCGTTCCATAAGGTCTCTGCTGCGACCACAAATGAGTTATCTCCAGCTTTCTCGTGTGTCCGCACAACCATTAATAAGCTATTGTTCGCAGAACGCAATGCTCTCGCAGGTTTGTACAGACACACAAGGTCTGACAGGTATTTGGGGGCATCGCCGTGTACAGCTTTGTACTCCTCCTACCCCTGAAACTTTCAAGCGTTCTCTAACCGTGTCGCTCAATGGGTTGTTTGCTGCCGTCGATGTAGCAAGTATTTTCAAAATATGGCATCTTACGCTTTCGTGACGCACGTTTGCGACATCTCGATGTTCTTAGTAACGGTCCGCTGACTTCTGCTTTCAGTCTAACGTGCGCAACTTGTCACGAACTGTCGACATGTTCTTCAGTCGGTTCTGCACTGTTTCCCAAGCATAAAATAAATTTATTACGCTTGAAGGAGGCGCAGTGATAGACGACCAACGACCAACGACCAACGCGACAACACCCGGCCATAGCTGAGTATTTTAGCGATCCAACAGGCTTGTGCAATCAAGAGTGACGCGCGCGTGACCAAGTTGAGGAGCTTTAATCACTTGTCTCTACATTCACCGTGGTGAAGATAGTGACTAGGATGTATGCTATGAAGGTGTGGAGCTTGTGTGAGATTTAGCATCCTCTTTCCTACCGCGGGCCAGTCGCACGCGCACGCGGAAGGGCACATGATTAGCGCCCTTTGGCAATGTCTGTTTTGTTGAGTCTGGTGTCAATTCATCAGTTCCCATAATCTTCTCTGCGAACTGTCACAATGTCTCGGTGAACCGCGGCGCCCTCTTCTTGAATCTAATGCCGAGGATGTTGACGGGTGTACTTGGGGGTGACTTGCATTTTCTTTTCTTTCTTCTCTCACGAAGTTCCATGTATTGTTTCGGTAATGGCGTAATCTTGTAGAGTTGTAGTTAGCTGTGACTGGCATGAATGTTCTTTTCTAAAACCATGTTGGACTGGATTTAAAATGTCATACATATGAAGACGTTTACAGACATATCAGCAGACGATATGTTCAAGTAGTTTACACACTACACACGTTAGCGATATTGGTATGTACTTGGACGCATCATGGACATGTCTTGTCTTACGCATCCGCACAATATTTGCATTTGTCCAGTCAAACGGTATTTCCCCTACATTTAATGACTGGTTAAAGAGGAGAGCTAAGCTTAGGAAAAGCCCGGATGTAAGTTTTGTTGGCTGAAGATCTGAATATGCAGTTACAGTTTTTGACAAGAGTTCGCCAGTTATTTAGTTGGTTTTGTTTGATTTGTTACGACTAAAGTGTGAAATAGTTAAGTTGTTTGTCCGTGTTCTGGATCAGTATATCGAAGTGGCGTTTTTAGGTTTAGAGGAGGGAGCAGCATTTGTTTTCTTTGTGCTGTTTGTTCTTTCTGGATTGAAAGTGGAGTTGCTAGAGGACATTGACAGGATATTGGACTGTAATAATTTTACTATATACCTATTTAGCGGATGCGCTGCAGTCGCTTGAATGTATTTAAGGTTTATTCCAAAACTATTTGGAATCTCGGGCGTTTTAGCAGAAAGGAGCAATAGATAAAAATGAACCGATTTTCACAGAGCCTTGTGTTTTACGTTATGTCAGTATCGCTGCACCAAAGGTCGGACACAAGCTTCCTCCAGCCAAGTCGTACCTTGTCATTCAAAAACAACAACAACAACAACAACAACACAGTACGAATACAATATATAATGGGAAGTATAATACAATACTTTATAGAAAAGATAATATAATACAAATTCATGATTGTTGAGGTGCGGCTGCTGCTGAAGAGACAGATGAGATGCGATTTGTAAGACACCATGCCATTAAAAAGAAACACTTGTTAGTGTAGCAAGAGTTACAATATATAACACAAAGTAACAATAAAGGTATGTTGTAACATTGAAATAACTATTCACAAATACGAAGAAAATAACTTAAATCATAGTCTTATGTAATTAAATCTTGAAGTATAAGAATTGTTGAGCGGTACATATGCGTTTCCATTGCATTCAAGGGTACAGATAATTCGAAGAGGTTTTGTTTGTAACATATATAGTTTTCTGAGTCTAGATGGACACGTATTTTTCCATACTCAATACGTTATCATATATGGTTAGAAAGGTGACACGTAGGCAATACCATAGTAAAAGTAGAAAACAACGAAAGTAATTTCCTATTATATTCTCATTATTACATGTTCTACTAGGAAAGTGCATAGGTAATAATGTACGCATACATTGAACGTTTATATCCATCAATCTGCGTTTGGGTGTCCCTGAAAAAGGGGGCTTATGATGATAACGTTTCGTGTAACTTAATATAATAATTGGTCTTGCATCTGGTCTTTCAAAGACAATATCTAGGACACGTAAATTAATACTTCATCTCCTATAAGTGAAGACGTTGTTTGCGAAAACGATCAAACACTGGAACACAATACGTACTCACATATCCATGTAAACAACTGATATTACAGTGACGTCATTATATATTTCAACAAACAGTATCTACTGGGTATATAAATCCGTGTCTCCTTCGAAACAATCACAACGTCGATTACTCACATTCGCAGCAACATGTAAGTAGCACGTTTACACAATTTATACTGTTTTTTTAAAATATCGTAATAACTACTTATGCTATCTTGTAAATCGTACTAAAGTGATTACGTTTTTTATTTTGAAAAGGGCATAGCGCCTTACTAGTCAAATGAGTTATGATATGTCCTTTCAACAGCAGCAGCAACCCACCAATCACGAAAATGTAGTACAATGAATTGAATTATCTTTCCCACTATATGGGGTACAAAGTAATACTATTACTTACTGTAAGAAAAAAAACGCACAGCTATGCAAAATCAAACCGATGTTTGACGAACGATAATGTGCACGAAATCTCTCATGAATATACATAAGTTGTATCGCATATGGCGTACTATTTTCAGTACGCGTTGCTTATCTTGAATGGTTGCAGGGTTAATGCCGCTAAGCTCCTCATCGTGATGCTGGTTGTCGCCTTGGTGGTGGCACAAGCGGATGCGTTTAGATTCAGAAGAAGGTTTAGGATTCGAGTCCGACGTTTCATCAGAGAAACTAAAAGAGTTTTGGGACACAGCAGCATGGGTAAATATTGCTTGATTTTACTCTCTCATACACATACACGTACACGTGCACGTGCACGTGCACGTGCACGCGCACGCACACGCACACGCACACGCACACGCACACGGACACGCACACGTCACACGCACACGCACACGCACACGCACACGCGCACGCGCACGCGCACGCGCACGCGCACGCGCACGCGCACGCACCGCACACGCACACGCACACGCACACGCACACGCACACGCACACGCACACGCACACGCACACGCACACGCACATGCACACACACACATCACACGCACACCACATACACATACACATACACATACACAGACACATACACATACACATACACATACACACACGCACACACACATCACACACCACACACACACCACACACACACACACACACGCACAGCACACATACACATCACACGCACACACAACACACACACACACACAACACATACACATACACATACACATACACACACATACACATACACATACACATACACATACACATACACATACACATACACATACACATACACATACACATACACATACACATACACATACACATACACATACACATACACATACACATACACATACACATACACATACACATACACATACACATACACATACATATACAATATATATATATATATATATATATATATATATATATATATATATATATATATTCACATATATAGTATATTATGTATCTTAAAACATATTCTTAATTGTATTTCATTCGTACTATGTGACTTATTATTATGTATTGCTTGCTTTTTAATGTGTGTGTTTTGAAATAAATTAAATTGTATTTATTATACTATTGATTATTATTATATTGATTATATATTAATATATATTTTATTATTTTTATAATATATATATATATATATATATAATATATATATATATATATATATATATATATATAATTATATATATATATATACATATATATATATATATATATATATATGTTGTGCGTAGACGAAAACAAAAGCTGCTTATTTATATGCTTAATATTTTGACAACAAGTAGCGGAGTTAACACCCATTAAATGTGATTGTTTTAAATGGCGATGATGTCAGAAATAAAGTGGTGGTACATGGAATAAACGGGAAAATATGAATTGGCGGTCAGGTGTTGCGTGATTTGTTGTAGTATGCAAAAGATATCCAGCCATCCCGTACTGCAATTATGTTGTGATGGCGAATCAGGTGGCAAGAAGGACTTGATTCTTCCTGACGATTCCCGTTTGAGTGTCGACACAGCAACCAACCTGCAATAATGACCATCATGCGGTCTGGCGAACTATGTGTCAACATATACCTCATTTTCAACATGGTGTAGTAAAAAAGTCGTTCGCGTTCAAGTGTTTTTGTTGTTACTCTGGCGTACCCGTAATTACCATTACACAGTCACATGTAATGTTAAAATATATATTCAGTATAGTGTATTCTATTAATATAGGCACCTGCGGACAAACCTCCTTTATCACCGTAGTTCTTTATATAATTACATTAAAAACAGTTGATATTAGGGAATTACGTTCGTTGTGCACACACACTTCACCTTGATATAATCAGACATACAGGAATGATAGGATAACATCATCAAACATATATCGTACTAAACGACTAGACGTCCAAGATTGAGCAATATATGTGCGCATTTATTTCCACCAGGAGGGAGTGTTCCGACTCCCGTATAATCTGGTGTATATCTGTATGGTTTGGACCCATACGTTATAGCTGCAGTGTAATACATTACTGGTTATATATCACTGTAGGTTTTATACCAACATAAAGGGAAACTGTAAACATGGTTAGACTTGTCTGGTTTGGGCTATAGTGTGACATATGCAACTGGATCACTAAGGGAACATAATTTGTGGTCCATGCGCGCGAAAAGAGTGAAACGTGATCTACAATTTGATAGTGCTCGGATGATAGAAAATATGAAGATAGATAGAAAAGTGTAACATTGCTTTCGCGCAGTTCTGTTTACCTGTAACCTATTTACAAAACTACATAATTAAGCCAAACTTTGACCTTTAACGCTTGACTTATTTATTCGCCAGTAGGGTCGCAACAACCACACCTCTTGTCCGCGCCGCGACGGGGGACAACTGGAATTTTAACGAATTTTTAAATAAGACAAGAGATTAGGGAACATTATTTTATAATAGTACATCCGCCAAGGGCACTGCATGACCGTTACCTATTTTGACATAGTCCTAAAAATAAGACACACACATTGTTTTCATACTGGTTATTGACGTATCCGCTAGGACCCATCTTGATATTTGATCTAGTTTGTAATTCACCACATAGCCGCCAAGGTGTGTTGTGTTGCATGACCTTTGAGCTTGACATTTCAACTTGATATTTGGCCTTCCATCCAGGGGCGCCATTTGTTCCACTTTCACCGCGCCGCGGTCCTTCCATTTGACACTACTGTAATTCTGAGTTGGAAAGAAAAAACTGATGACCAAGAGGCCATCAATAATATTTACTACACAAATAGGATCAAAGACCGAATTCGAACTTGAATTATAAAATGAAATGAAGATATGTAGAAAAGTGTAACATTGCTTAAGTGCAGTTGTGTTTATCTGTAAACTATTTACAAAACTACATAATTAAACCAAACTTTGACCTTTAACATTTGACGTTGTTATTCGTCAAATGTTCCGCTAGGGTCGCAGCAACCACACCTCGTGTCCGTGCCGCGATGGGGGACAACTGGAATTTTAACGAATATTAAAATACGACAAGAGCTTAGGGAGAATTAGTTTATAATAGTATATTCGCCAAGAGCACTGCATGACCGTTACCTATTTTGACCTAGTTTAAAAATAAGACACACACATTGTTTTCATACTAGTTATTGACGTATCCGCCAGTTTGTCCTCCCCCGTCACCAGGTCTTCTCGTGCTGTCGCTATACTTTATCGGCTCCCCTGGGAGCTTTACTCGTTGAATCCCACTTCTGACACCACTTGTGAGCAAGCCGAACGACAGGTCTTTGTACATTCAACGCGTTTATTGATTATGCATACAGCTCCAGAGGGCGGCCCGCTCCTATAATTATTCAACCACGCACCCCTTTGTGGACTCGACGCCAATTACAGGCAAACCCGTTTCTCAGGCCGCTGGTGATAATGGGTTACAATTACTGGGTCCCGATTCTAGTGTTGACCGGTCGCTGGCCCAGGGCAAACTGCCCTTCAACAGTTGTCCAGCTTGACCAGCTGGGCGTGGCATTATACCTCAGTGCCCTCTAGTGACTATAAGTATCGTATCCACCAGGGTTACACTTTCGTGAGTACTTTATATATGTTTGACAGTAGACATTTCAGTCTGTAACTCTTGATGTCTTTTTTTCCGTTCTTGAAAATGATCGCTATCTTAGCGTTCTTCCACGCTGTGACTGTACGTTTCTCTGGTAAGCGTTTAGTGTACAACTGTCGGATAGCTCGATGTAGAAATCCTCTATTCGTTCTATGATTTCATCTTTATCATGTATTTCTCTACCCTGCTTTTCTAAGAATATAATCAGTCTGTCATGGCATAGTGTCTGCGTTCTTCTTACTTTCTTCAGGCTTCTTGATGCCATGATCGGTTCTTATATGATCCCTTGGTTCTATTTCCTAATGTACTTTTCGGCATTCTTGTTGTTGGTCTTGCATATTTCTGCCTTCACTGTTCGTTGTGTATCGTCGCTGTTTCCCACCATTGCTGACGATATGCTCCATTTCAATGGCTTCTCGGTTGCCTTAGTTACTCTTGTCGTGCATTGGTGGATCAAGCCTGTGATGCCTTCGCTCGTGGTGTTGGTGTCGTTTAGTTCTTGCAGTATATCGGTTCCGTTTTGTAAATCAAGTTCGAATTCTAACTATGATCCTGTACGTGTAGTATATAGTGTTGATGGCCTGTTGGTCATCAGTTTTTTCTTTTGTTTGATTAATTTAATCAATTAATCCATAAGGCAATCTGATTACCTTTGTAAGACTATGTTATCTTCTCTCTTGACCTAGGCATTGCCTGGGTTAGTCTAACAGCATTACCGACTGGCGAGTGATAACATATGGCGAAAATGTGGAAAAGTGTTCTGAGAACTAATTCCAACAAACAGACAAATATCAGTTAGTAAAACCAAGCCATTCACAAAATCATTCCGGATGAGTCAAATTTGTAAGGACCAAATTGTGTTAGTTCAATTTGCATGAAATATGTGCTTTCTCAATGCACCCACTAAACTATCGGGTACACAAACATAATACAGTAAGAGACATATCAAGTGCGAGTATCTAAAATAATTTACAGATCACTTTACCAATATGGTAATAGCCATTTTATACATACTTTAACAATGTCCATGAATGGCAGTATACTTGTTTTAGGAATCCTGGCATTGGACATAACTAAATCAGGGTCCATTACACTTACACCATTGTGTTCTCTTCGTTGACACGTTGCAGATTAGGGGTATCGCAGAATCAGTGGCGAGGATGATGCAATGCACCTGCATGAGGACCTCAACAGGCTCCAGGGATAGGAGAAGATCTGGCTAATGGATTTCCACCCAAATAAATGTAAAATCGTAAGGATTTAAAGTTAAATTAAACCCAACAACTGTGACTAATATATTCACGACGACATATTATCCATAGCCATAGACTATAACCCGATAGTCGAAGCAAGAGAAAGCTAGAGATAGACAAAGGTTGACCAATCCTGGAGAACAGCTACACAACACTGCGCAGCTCCTAGGCGTAAATATCAATAGCAATCTGTCTTGGAACCTCCAAGTAAATGCTATCACAAATAAATGCAATAAAACCCTCACCTTCCTTAGACGTAACACCAGCAAATTCCCAAGACCGATTAATTCATACTGTTATCACACCATTGTTAGACCAACACTTGAATAAAGTTTTATCACCAAATAAAACATCAACAGACTTGAAATGATGCACAAGCAAGCTACCAGATGTGTACATAACGTCTAAAACTCTGCATAGTGGAGGATTGACAGCACTGAAATAGGCAGTGGTTAAAATATCGTGATCGCAGATTTTTCACCCGCAGTTGCACTTTTTTAATAAACATTTCAACACCATTATTAGTTATTATTAATGTCCCGCACTTGAACATGCACACACCATCTATTTAATGTGCATATTTTTTGGAAGTGGATTACTGAAAGAAGAATGCTGAATAGCCACATCTGACAGCCAAGCCCAAGTCAAACACTATCGATGGTTCAATACTCATGGTAAAAGACCTGCATTGAACTTTGCCACGGAATGTTGTGTGCTGCGATTTAGCCTTTACGCCTAAGGACATGTAACACATCACAAAAATCAAGATGATATACTTGTTATCTTAAAATGGCATATTATGTGAACATAAGTTGACAGGTAATTGAGGAAAACAATATATTGTATGGGGAATGCTGGAATGTTTTACTTTAAACATGTCGGAAATCAGAATGCAACTTTAAGGTCGTGATTTATAGAGTAAGTTTACTAATATGTCATAGCCGCTTTACTAGTACTTGTAGTAGTATAATCCATATTTACATAATGATTCAGTTTCAGTTTCAATTTTATAGATAGCAACAAATAATAATTATCAATCAGAACTATTTATATCACCAATGGCATGGAAGTGAATTGTCAACAGAGTTTTTTGTGTGTGAAATACTATATTTTTTATAAATGACACTCACTTCGAGGTCCAAACTGAACCACTCGGTTTATCTTCATGTTCAAAGTCATTGCAACCCACTGCAAGGCATTTACTGCATAAACAGTGATCATGTTCACGGGCTGTTTGATAACTTACCTGTGGCTATTGTTTCGAACAGTTGCTTATAATGTTGTCCGATAAATTGATAAATCACAATTGTTTACATCACCGCCATTGACTATGCTCATAAAACATGTCTAAATTGGATTATCTAAACGAATCGTTTTGCCAAGTTTTAATTTCTGTCAGAAAATCTTGCTTGCAGGTTTATTGATGTTCTTTTAGCACGGGCACACAGTGTCCAACTGATCACACTAAATATTAAATTAAATTAATTTGACCGTATTCGAGTGCGGCAAATAGGTAACAAAACAGTCAATGTCACAGACCCACCATTTGAACATTCTCATATCACTAGTAATTACCCAGGATGTAAAACACAATGTGCAAAACAGGTACATCTGGCATCTGCACTTACGATCAGATTAACAAAGATATAAAATGAGGTTTGTGAACATATATTTTGAAAAAAGTAACATATATTACCCGAAATACTCAATGGGCCCTTTGCGTAATGGCTAATGCCTAATGCTCCCTGCTGCATGTTTAAAACAACATCTGCAAATTATGTCAGAAGGGCGGAATATACCTAGATAATATGGGTTGGACTCTGAATATGCCGAAGGCTTCCTTGTCCACTTGCCATCTGCAGTTCATTATCGGGTGACAATCTTGTTTAATCTTGTAATTATTACTACCATTGCGTTGCCATTTCGACTGGAGGCACGGACATTTGGCCATGTGACTTCGTCTGGAGGTATGCATTTCATAAGAATGTCGCATAAATAAACCTTTCTAAAACATTTTCATTTGCACAAGTGGAATAAAATCAGTGTTACATATTTTTTAATATCGGTATACTTTCCAAATGTTTCTTTATAATATTTACATGAGACAAATCGGCATGTTAATGTTATGATTCATGTGTTCGATTAACGGGCTGGCCAGTAAACTATACAATTGTCATCAACAAGAATTCAAACGAGCACTGTTTCATGAAATGCCATTTCGCGTCAAACTCAAACTTATAAATATTCCTTCGACTTATTCACGTAAGTTTTAATTAATTAAAATGACAGAATGTCGATGTCTATAGTAGACTATACTTACACTGAAGTTACATCTTTACGATCGCATTATCCGACGACGGCAACGCTGACAGAACCTCTGATATAATCCTCCATTTTCATTTACTTTATGTGCGTGTGCGTGTGCGTGTGCGTGTGCGTGTGCGTGTGCGTGTGCGTGTGCGTGTGCGTGTGCGTGTGCGTGTGCGTGTGCGTGTGCGTGTGCGTGTGCGTGTGCGTGTGCGTGTGCGTGTGCGTGTGCGTGTGCGTGTGCGTGTGCGTGTGCGTGTGCGTGTGCGTGTGCGTGTGCGTGTGCGTGTGCGTGTGCGTGTGCGTGTGCGTGTGCGTGTGCGTGTGCGTGTGCGTGTGCGTGTGCGTGTGCGTGTGCGTGTGCGTGTGCGTGTGCGTGTGCGTGTGCGTGTGCGTGTGCGTGTGCGTGTGCGTGTGCGTGTGCGTGTGCGTGTGCGTGTGTGTTTGTGTGTTCATGAGTGGATTTGTGTGTATACAAATGTGTGTATATGTGTCTATATGTATGCGCGTGTTTGTGGGGGTGCGCTGGAGTCGCTTCAATGTATATGAGCGACAATAGGTGAATACTGTAATCTTTGTATTTCCTTTGGCTTAATGCTTCCTGGTGGCGTTTTAGCAGAAAGGAGCAATAGACAAAAATGAACCGATTTTCACAGAGCCTTGTGTTTTAAGTTATGTCAGTATCGCTGCACCAAAGGTCGGACACAAGGTTCCTCCAGCCATTTGGTACCTTGTCATTCAACAACAACAACACCAACAACACCAACAACACCAACAACACCAACAACAACAACAACAACAACAACAACAACAACAACAACAACAACAACAACAACAACAACAACAACAACAACAATAACAATAACAACAACAACAACAACAACACAGTACGAATACAATATATTATGGGAAGTATAATACAATACATTATATAAAAGATAATATAATACAAATTCATGATTGTTGAGGTGCGGCTGTTGTTGAAGAGACATATGAGATGCGATTTGTAAGACACCATGCCATTAAAAAGAAACACTTAGTTAGTGTAGCAAGAGTTACACTATATAACACAAAGTAACAATAGAGGTATGTTGTAACATTGAAATAACTATTCACAAATACGAAGAAAATAACTTAAATCATAGTCTTATGTAATTAAATCTCGAAGTATACGAATTGTTGAGCGGTAAGTATATAAACATGGGTTCCATTGCAGTCAAGGGTATAGATAATTCGAAGAGGTTTTGTCTCTAACATATAATAGTTTCCTGAGTCTAGATGGACACACATTTTCCCATACTCAATACGTCATCATGTATGGTCAGAAAGGTGACACGTAGGCAATACAGAGACCACCGATAGAGACTCTGCGATATCGTAGTAAAAGTAGAAAACAACGAAAGTAATTTCCCTATTATATTCTCATTATTACACATTGTACTAGGAAAGTGCATAGGTAATAATGTACGCATACATTGAACGTTTATATCCATCAATCTGCGTTTGTGTCCCTGAAAAAGGTGTCTTATGATGATAACGTTTCGTGTAACTTAATATAATAATTGGTCCTGCATCCGGCCTTTCAAAGACAATATCTAGGACACGTAAATTAATACTTGATCTCATTTAAGTGAAGACGTTGTTTGCGAAAACGATCAACCATTGCAACACAATACGTACTCACATATCCATGTAAACAACAGATATTACAGTGACGTCATTATATATTTCAACAAACAGTATCTACTGGGTATATAAATCCGTGTCTCCTTCGAAACAATCACAACGTCGATTACTCACATTCGCAGCAACATGTAAGTAGCACGTTTACATAATTTATACTGGTTTTTAAAATATCGTGATCATTATGACATACATTATCTTGTAAATACGATATCTTATCATGCGAATCGTAAATCGTACTAAAGTGATTACGTTTTTTTATTTTGAAAAGGGCATAGCGCCTTACTTGTCAAATGAGTTATGCTATGTCCTTTCAACAGCAGCATCAACTCACCAATCACGAAAATGTAGTACAATGAATTGAATTATCTTTCCCACTATATGGGGTACAAAGTAATACTATTACTTACTGTAAGAAAAAAACGCACAGCTATGCAAAATCAAACCGATGTTTGACGAACGATAATGTGCACGAAATCTATCATGAATATATATATAAGTTGTATCGCATATGGCGTACTATTTTCAGTACGCGTTGCTTATCTTCAATGGTTGCAGGGTTAGTGCCGCTAAGCTCCTCATCGTGATGCTGGTTGTCGCCTTGGTGGTGGCACAAGCGGATGCGTTTAGATTCAGAAGAAGGTTTAGGATTCGAGTCCGACGTTTCATCAGAGAAACTAAAAGAGTTTTGGGACACAGCAACATGAGTAAATATTGTTTGATTTCACTCTGTCACATGTTCACACATAGGTACAGATGCACACCAGTTCGACATATGACATGCTTTCATAATTTGTCATGGAAATATGCATATACACAAAAAGGCGCAATGGCACAAAGATACACGTCCACATTTACATACGTATATGAACACACTCACAAGCTGACACACTGGCAAACAAAATATACACATACGTTCACACACATATATATATATATATATATATATATATATATATATATATACATATGTTATGTATTTATACATTATATATATATATATATATATATATATATATATATATATATATATATATATATATATCACATATAATTGTTACTTCATGTTACTCCTTTTCAAAACATATTTCTTAATTGTATTTCATTCGTACCATGTGACTTATTATTATTTGTATTGCTTGCTTTTTAATGTGTGTGTTTTGAAATAAATTGAAATTGAAAAGGAAATTGAATTAATATATCTGTATATATATATATATATATATATATATATATATATATATATATATATATATATATATCTTGTGCGTAGACGAAAACAAAAGCTGCTTATTTATATGCTTAATATTTTGACAACAAGTACCGGAGTTAACACCCATTAAATGTGATTGTTTTAAATGGCGATGGTAGTCAGAAATAAAGTGGTGGTACATGAAATAAACGGGAAAATATGAATTGGCGGTCATGTGTTGCGTGATTTGTTGTAGTATGCAAAAGATATCCAGGCATCCCGTACTGCAATTATGTTGTGATGGCGAATCAGGTGGCAAGAAGGACTTGATTCTTCCTGACGATTCCCGTTTGAGTGTCGACATAGCAACCAACCTGCAATAATGACCATCATGCGGTCTGGCGAACTATGTGTCAACATATACCTCATTTTCAACATGGTGTAGTAAAAAAGTCGTTCGCGTTCAAGTGTTTTTGTTGTTACTCTGGCGTACCCGTAATTACCATTACACAGTCATATGTAATGTTAAAATATATATTCAGAATAGTGTATTCCATTAGTATAGGCACCTGCGGACAAATCTCCTTTAGCACCATATTTCTTTATATAATTACATTAAAATAGTTGATATTATGGAATTACGATCGTTGTGCACACTCATTTCACTATGCATATAATCACACATACAGGAATGATAGGATAACATCATATAACATATATCGTACTAAACGACTAGACGTCCAAGATTGAGCAATATATGTGCGCATTTATTTCCACCAGGAGGGAGTGTTCCGGCTCCGTTTAATCTAGTGTAGACCTGTCTGGTTTGGACCGCTACATTATAGCTGCAGTGTAATACATTACTGCTTTTATATCACCGTTGGTTGTATATCAATATGGTAAGCATGATTAGACTTTTGCACATGTGTGACATGTGCAACTGGATCACGTAGGCAACATAAATTGTGGTCCATGCGCGCGAACAGAGTAAAACGTGATCTACAATTTGATAGTGCCCGGATGACAGAAAATATGAAGATAGATAGAAAAGAGTAACATTGCTTATGTGCAGTTGTGTTTATCTGTAAACTATTTACAAAACTACATAATTAAGCCAAACTTTGACCTTTTTGACCTAGTTCTAAAAATAACTCACACAAATTGTTTTCATAATAGTTATTGATGTATCCGCTAGGGCCCATCTTGATATTGTATCTAGTTTGTAATTCACCACCTAGCCGCCAAGGTGCGTTGCATGACCTTTGAGTTTGACATTTCAACTTGAAGTTTGACCTTCCATACTGGGGCGCCACTTGTTCCACTTTAACCGCGCCGCGGTCCTTTCATTTGACACTACTGTACTTCTGTAGTGGAAAGAAAAAACTGATGACCAAAAAGGCCATCAAGAATATATACTACACGTACAGGATCAAAGTTCGAATTCGAATTTGATTTACAAAACGGAACCGATATACTGCAAGAACTAAACGACACCAACACCACGAGCGAAGGCATCACAGGCTTGATCCACCAATGCACGACAAGAGTAACTAAGGCAACCGAGAAGCCATTGAAATGGAGCATATCGTCAGCAACGGTGGGAAACAGCGACGATACACAACGAACAGTGAAGGCAGAAATATGCAAGACCAACAACAAGAATGCCGAAAAGTACATTAGGAAATAGAACCAAGGGATCATATAAGAACCGATCATGGCATCAAGAAGCCTGAAGAATGTCCGAACAACGCAGACACTATGCCATGACAGACTGATTATATTCTTAGAAAAGCAGGGTAAAGAAATGCATGATAAAGATGAGATCATAGAACGAATAGAGGGATACTACATCGAGCTATACGAGAGTAAACAGAGCACTGACCCAAAGGAATACCAGAAATAACATCATGGGAGGTGGAAGCAGCATTTACGAGATATGAAGGGTGGGACAGCATCAGGCAAGTATCATATAAACATCGATACATTGAAAGCAGGAGAAGATACTATCTCGAAGACACTTGCTAAGCTGTACACTAAACGCTTACCAGAGAAACGTACAGTCACAGCGTGGAAGAACGCTAAGATAGTGATAATGTTCAAGAAGGGACAAAAGAAAGACATCCAGAGTTAAAGACTGAAATGTCTACTGTCAAACATATATAAAGTACTCACGAAAGTGTAACCCTGGTCGATACGTTACCTATTGTCACCAGAGGGCACGGATGTATAATGCCACGCCCAGCTGGTCAAGCTGGACAACTGCTGAAGGGCAGTTTGCCCTGGGCCAGCGACCGGTCAACACTAGAATCGGAACCCAGCAATTGTAACCCATTATCACCAGCGGCCTGAGAAAACGGTTTGGCTGTAATTGGCGTCGAGTCCACCAAGAGGTGCGTGGTTGAATAATTATCGGTGCGGGTCGCCCTCTGGGAGCTGTATACGTACTCAATAAACGCGATGAATGTACAAAGACCCGTCGTTCGGCTTGCTCACGAAAGTACTAGAACAAGCTAGAGAAGACACTCGATAAAAACCAGCCACGAGACAAGATAAATTCAAAAACATATACCCAACGACAGACCACATCCACGTCGTAAACTAACTGAAGGAGAAGGGCAGATGATAAAATATCCCACTCTGCATAGCACTCGTCGACTACGAGAAAGCCTTCGACTTAGTGCAAACACAATCAGTACTGACCTCGCTTTAAGAACCAGCATAGAAAATGTGTATATAAAACACCTGAAGGAAATGTACACCAACAGCTCGATGACAGTCCACCTACTCAAAGAAAGCAACAAGCCCAACACCAGTAGAGGAGTGAAAATGATAATATATATGGTCATCCATCTAACTGCCTGTGTACCTTTCTTAAATTGTAAGATACAATTGGCCACAATCAGTGTTTATTGTATTCATAAGTAATATTATATACCAGTTTTTTTTAAATACCTTTCCACTAATAATCACTATTTTATAAAAGGTCAGAATAAAAATAATTGATGTAAATATTTGTTATAATAAGCTATTACATAGTAATGTATAACATGTATTTATCGAAAATAAATACGTCAAGAAATATGTAGCTATACTGTACAACATTATTCTGGATATTAGTGCAAACGGTCAAAACATACATTATTGGCAACAGAACAGGAGCAATTTTGAGTGAATACACTTCCCCAAGGTTTAATACAGCAGAACTTTATTCGAACCTGCCCTTACTTAGGCCGCGTGCAAACGGGTTATTTTGCAGATGCATGTACGTTTCGCGGACGTTTCGATCAGTTGTCCGTGTTCACACTAGTATCACTGCTTCCGGTGCGTCAGATCCGCTCAGACCACCTCCCGAAATGTTGTCAGCCGACACGAACGATACGCGTCCACTTGTGTGTACAGTGCGAACGTGCCGCTGGATGCGTAAGTTGCGAACCGTACGTTCTTTGACACTTATTGTTGTTACGATGACATTCCCACGTGAGAAGGGCCAAGGCAAATACCCGAAGTCCTGTCGCACATTCCTCGCGAAATACATTTAGCCTGTTCTGTCATTAGGGAATAATGCGGAATTTTCGCTGACGTTGTAACTTCTTAAACGGTACAAGTCTCTATTGCTTTCCTAAAGTCTCGCTCACTATTAACTTCAGGGTTAAACAGAATAACATCCGTGTTTAACACCACCAATCCACGTCCACCTTTTGATTATTATAATTCCTATATTTTCGAAGCCTCTAATTAGGTATGATTTCGCCGCCAGAGTTTCATACAGGGAACTGGCGGTAGTCATCTCCCTCGACGCTAAACGTGCACTGAAAATATATTGGTATTAAACTATCACATGTCGAAAAGAATCGTACTGATGATGTGGCTCGAATATGTTTGAAAAGATATATGACCTGATATGTGTACAGGGTATTCTCGGAACACCATAAGTTCGCCTCTCTTGGTTTTGGGCTTGTTGCTTTCTTTGAGTAGTTGGCCTGACATCGAGCTGTTGGTTTAGATTTCCTACAAGTGTTTTACAGACACATATTCTATGCTGGTTCTTAAAGCGAGGTCAGTACTGCTTCTCTTTGCACTAAGTCGAAGGCTTTCTCGTAGTCGACTAATGCTATGCAGAGTGGGATATTATATTATCTGCACTTCTCATTCAGTTCGTTTACGACGTGGATGTGGTCTGTCGTTGAGTATGTTTTTGAATCCATCTTGTCTCGTGGCTGGTTTTTGTCGAGTGTCTTCTCTAGCCTTTTTCAGTACTTTCGTGAGTACTTTATATCTGTTTGACAGTAGACATTTCAGTCTGTAAATCTTTATGTCTTTCTTATTTCCGTTCTTGAAAATTATCACTATCTTAGCGTTCTTCCACACTGTGAGTGTACGTCTCTCTTGTACGTATTTGGTGTACAGCTTACAAGTGTCTTCGAGATAGTATCTTCTCCTGCTTTCAATATATCGATGTTTATATGATCGTTGCCTGATGCAGTCCCACCCTTCATCTCTCGTAAATGCTGCTTCCACTTCCAATGATGTTATTGCTGGTATTCATTTGGGTCAGTGCTCTGTTTACTGTCATATAGCTCGATTTACAATTCCTCTATTCGTTCTATGATCTCATGTTTATCATGTATTTCTCTACCCTGCTTTTCTAAGAATAAAATCAGTCTGTCGTGGCATAATGTCTGCGTTCTTCTGACTTTCTTCAGACGTCTTGATATCATGATCGGTTCTTATCTTATCGTCGCCGTTTCCCACCGTTGCTGACGATATGCTCCATTTCAATGGCTTCTCGGTTGCCCTAGTTACTTTTGTCGTGCTTTGGTGGATCATATAGATTATGCCTGTGATGCCTTATCTCATGACATTGATGTCGTTTAGTTTTTGCAGTATCTCGATTTCGTTTTATAATTCAAGTTCGAATTCGATCTTTGATCCTATTTGTGTAGTAAATATTATTGATGGCCTCTTGGTCATCAGTTTTTTCTTTCCAACTCAGAATTACAGTAGTGTCAAATGGAAGGACCGCGGCGCGGTGAAAGTGGAACAAATGGCGCCCCTGGATGGAAGGCCAAATATCAAGTTGAAATGTCAAGCTCAAAGGTCATGCAACACAACACACCTTGGCGGCTATGTGGTGAATTACAAACTAGATCAAATATCAAGATGGGTCCTAGCGGATACGTCAATAACCAGTATGAAAACAATGTGTGTGTCTTATTTTTAGGACTATGTCAAAATAGGTAACGGTCATGCAGTGCCCTTGGCGGATGTACTATTATAAAATAATGTTCCCTAATCTCTTGTCTTGTCTTATTTAAAAATTCGTTAAAATTCCAGTTGTCCCCCGTCGCGGCGCGGACAAGAGGTGTGGTTGTTGCGACCCTACTGGCGAATAAATAAGTCAAGCGTTAAAGGTCAAAGTTTGGCTTAACTATGTAGTTTTGTAAATAGGTTACAGGTAAACAGAACTGCGCGAAAGCAATGTTACACTTTTCTATCTATCTTCATATTTTCTATCATCCGGGCAATATCAAATTGTAGACCACGTTTCACTCTGTCCACGCGCATGGACCACAAATTATGTCCACTTCGTGATCCAGTTGCATATGTCACACTATAGCCCAACCATCTAACCATGTTTACAGTTTCCCTTTATGTTGGTCTAAAACCAACAGTGATAATAAAGCAGTAATGTATCACACTGCAGCTATAATGTAGCGGTCCAAACCAGACAGGTCTACACCAGATTATACGGGAGCCGAAGCACTCCCTCCTGGTGGAAATAAATGCGCACACATATTGCTCAATCTTGGACGTCTAGTCGTTTAGTACGATATATGTTTGATAATGTTATCCTATTATTCCTGTACGTCTGATTATATGCATAGTGAAGTGTGTGTGCACAACGAGCGTAATTCCCTAATATCAGCTGTTTTTAATGTAATTATATAAAGAACTACGGTGCTAAAGGAGGTTTGTCCGCAGGTGCCTATATTAATAGAATACACTATACTGAATATATATTTTAACATTGCATATGACTGTGTAATGGTAATTATGGGTACGCCAGAGTAACAACAAAAACAGTTGAAAGCGAACGACTTTTTTACTACACCATGTTGAAAATGAAGTATATATTGACACAGATTTCGCCAAACCGCATGATGGTCATTATTGCAGGATGCTTGCTGTGTCGACACTCAAACGGGAATCGTCAGAAAGAATCAAGTCCTTCTTGCCACCTGATTCGCCATCACAACATAATTGCAGTACGGGATGCCTGGATATCTTTTGCATACTGCAACAAATCACGCAACACGTGACCGCCAATTCAATTTTATGCCATGTATCACAATTTTTTTCTGTCTACCATCGCCATTTAAAACAATCACATTTAATGGGTGTTTACTCCGCTACTTGTTGTCAAGATATTAAGCATATAAATAAGCAGCTCACACATACGCACAATATATATATATATATATATATATATATATATATATATATATATATATGTATACATTATGTATATATATATATATATATATATATATATATATATATATATATATATATATATTCAATTTTTTTCAATTTCAATTTATTTCAAAACACATAACATTAAAAAGCAAGCAATACAAGTAATAATACGTCACATGGTACGAATGAAAGACAATTAAGAAACACCTTTTGAAAAGAAGTATACATCAAGTGAAAAACTTATATATGATATATATATATATATATATATATATATATATATATATATATATATATATATATATATATATATATATTGTGTGTGTGTGTGTGTGTGTGTGTGTGTGTGTGTGTGTGTGTGTGTGTGTGTGTGTGTGTGTGTGTGTGTGTGTGTGTGTGTGTGTGTGTGTGTGTGTGTGTGTGTGTGTGTGTTGTGTGTGTGTGTGTGTGTGTGTGTGTGTGTGTGTGTGTGTGTGTGTGTGAACGTATGTGTATGTTTTGTTTGCCAGTGTGTGAGCTTGTGAGTGTGTTCATATACGTATGTAAATGTGGGCGTGTAGCTTTTTGTGCCATTGCGCCTTTTTGTGTATATGCCTATTTCCGTGAGAAATTATGAAAGCATATCATATTTCGAACTGGTGTGCATATGTACATATGTGTGAACATGTGACAGAGTAAAATAAAACAATATTTACTCATGTTGCTGTGTCCCAAAACTCTTTTAGTTTCTCTGATGAAACGTCGGACTCGAATCCTGAACCTTCTTCTAAATCTAAACGCATCCGCTTGTGTCACCACCAAGGCGACAACCAGCATCACGACGAGGAGCTTAGCGGCACTAACCCTGCAACCATTCAAGAGAAGCAACGCGTACTAAAAATAGTAAGCCATATCCGATACAACTTATGAATATTCATGATATATATCGTTCACATTATCGTTCGTCAAACATCGGTTTTATTTTGCATAGCTGGGCGGGTTTTTTCTTACAGTAAGTAATAGTATTACTTTGTACCCCATATAGTGGGAAAGATAATTCAATTCATTGTACTACATTTTCATGATTGGTGAGTTGCTTCTTCAGTTGAAATGACATAGCATAACTCATTTGAATAGTAAGGAGCTATGCCCTTTTCAAAATAAATAACGTAATCACGTTAGTACGATCTACAAGATAGCATAAGTAGTTATTCGCACGATACGAATCACGTATTTAGTAATCATAATGATCACGATATTAAAAACAAAAACAGTATAAATTAGGTAAACGTGCTACTTACATGTTGCTGCGAGTGTGAGTAATCGACGTTCTGATTGTTTCGATGGAGACACGGATTTATATACCCAGTAGATACAGTTTGTTGAAATATATAATGACGTCACTGTAATATCAGTTGTTTACATGGATATGTGAGTACGTATTGTGTTGCAGTGGTTGATCGTTTTCGCAAACAACGTCTTGACTTAAAGGAGATCAAGTATTAATTTACGTGTCCTAGATATTGTCTTTGAAAGAACAGACGCAAGAGCAATTATTATATTAAGTTACACGAAACGCTATCACCATAAGCCCCCTTTTTCAGCGACACAAACGCAGATTGATGGATATAAACGTTCAATGTATGCGTACATTATTACCTATGCACTTTCCTAGTACAATGTGTAATAATGAGAATATAGTAGGGAAATTACTTTCGTTGTTTTCTACTTTTACTATGATATCACAGAGTCACTATCGGTGGTCTCTGTATTGTCTACGTGTCACCTTTCTGACCACACATGATAACGTATTGAGTATGGAAAAATACTTGTCCATCTGGACTCAGAAAACTATATATGTTACAGACAAAATCTCTTCGAATTATCTACACCCTTGACTGCAATGGAAACGCATATGTATATCAGCACCTCTCAACAATTCTTATACTTCAAGATTTAATTACGTAAGACTATGATTATGCTTATATTGCAAACAAGTACTGTTTAGAAGATTGTGTGCATATATTTTTTTAACGAACTGCATCCGTGCACAAGCATTATAATATGCAATATAAACTGATTGATGGTAACATAACGCACTCCACCCACATACTATTGTGGAAAGGAACGGTCTAGCAAGTGAAATAACACAGTTACCGAGTTACTGCACAAAATACGATAATATAATTTTTTTTTCTTCGTATTTTTGAATAGTTGATGTAATGTTACAACATACCTTTATTGTTACTTTGTGTTATATATTGTAACTCTTGCTACACTAACAAGTGTTTCCTTTAATGGCATTGTGTCTTACAAATCGCATCTCATCTGTCTCTTCAGCAGCAGCCGCACCTCGACAATCATGAATTTGTATTATATTATCTTTTGTATAATGTATTGTATTATACTACCCATAATATATTGTATTCGTACGGTATTGTTGTTGTTGTTGTTGTTGTTGTTGTTGTTGTTGTTGTTGTTGTTGTAGTTGTTGTTGTTGTTGTTGTTGTAGTTGTTGTTGTTGTTGTTGTTGTTGTTGTTGTTGTTGTTGTTGTTGTTGTTGTTGTTGTTGTTGTTGTTGTTGTTGTTGTTGTTGAATGACAAGGTACGAAATGGCTGGAGGAAGCTTGTGTCCGTCCTTTGGTGCAGCGATAGTGACATAACGTAAAACACAAGACTGTGTGAAAATCGGTTCATTTTTGTCTATTGCTCCTTTCTGTTAAAACGCCACCAGGAAGCATTAAGCCAAAGGAAATACACATATTATAGGGTTCACCCCTTGTCGCCCATATACATTAACCATTCTACGTTTGACGCCCGAGATGCCAAATAGTTTTGGAACAAATCTGAAATACATTCAAGCTACCGCAGCGCACCCCACAGACACGTGCATACATACACACATACACACACCCACATTTGTACACACACACATCCACTCATGATCACACAAACACATACGCGCACGCGCACGCGCACGCGCACGCGCACGCGCACGCGCACGCGCACGCGCACGCGCACGCGCACACGCACACGCACACGCACACGCACACGCACACGCACACGCACGCACACGCACACGCACACGCACACGCACACGCACACGCACACGCACACGCACACGCACACGCACACGCACACGCACACGCACACGCACACGCACACGCACACGCACACGCACACGCACACGCACACGCACACGCACACGCACACGCACACGCACACGCACACGCACACGCACACGCACACGCACACGCACACGCACACGCACACGCACACGCACACGCACACGCACACGCACACGCACACGCACACGCACACGCACACGCACATGTATACCCGCCAAGGGTGACGGTTACCTATTTTGACCTAGTTCTAAAAATAAGACACACACATTGTTTTCATACTGGTTATTGACGTATTCGCTAGGGCCCATCTTGATGTTTGATCTAGTTTGTAATTAACCACCTAGCCGCCAAGGTGCGTTGCATGACCTTTGAGCTTGACATTTCAACTTGATATTTGGCCTTCCATCCTGGGGCGCCACTTGTTCCACTTTCACCGCGCCGCGGTCCTTTCATTTGACACGACAATACTTCTGAGGTGGGAAGACAATCTGATGACCAAAAAGTATATACACTACACAAATGGGATCAAAGATCGAATTCAAACTTGAATTACGACAGTGAAGGCAGAAATATGCAATACCACCAAAAGGAATGCCGAAAAGTATATTAGAAAAAAGAACCAAGAGATCATGTGAGAAACGATAATGGCCTCAAGAAGCCTGAAAAAAGTAAGAAGAACGCAGACATTATGCCATGACGGACTGATTATATTCTTAGAAAAGCAGGGTAGAGAAATACATGATAAAGATGAGATGATAGATTTAGATTTAACAAGATTTAACAAGATTGCCACCTAGAGATTCAACTCTAGATGGCAGGTGGACTAGGAAGCCATTTGGCTTATCAAGAGTCCAACCTATCTATCTAAGTATACCCCGCCCTTCTTAAGTATATGTCAATTGTATTTTAAAATATATTAACACTGCTAGCACCTACACAATCAGCTGATAATATGTTCCATTCGTTTACTGTTCTTTGTGAAAATGAAAATTTTCTAATATCTAGTCTACACTGCTTCTTTGCTAATGTAACTCCATGTCCTCTAGTCCTGCTCTCTTCCTTGACTGTGAAAAAATATTTCTGTCAATATTTTCATATCCATTCAATATTTTAAACACTTCAATCTGATCTCCTCTCAATCTTCTGGTTTCTAGTGTTGTTAAGCCACATTCTTTTAGACGCATTTCATAACTAATATTCCTGAGTTTTGGTATCATTTTGGTTGCTCTCCTTTGTACTCTTTCTAGCATATCAATATCCTTCTTGCGATATGGCCTCCATGCTTGTATACAATATTCTAAGTGAGGCCTAACTATTGTTTTATACAGCGGTATTATTAGTTCTTTTTCTTTGTACACTATATTTCGCCTAATTAATCCAAGAATTTGGTTTCCCTTCGCTGCTGCAATTCCACACTGCTCTGATACCTTCATGTCAGCACTAATAGTTACGCCCAAGTCCTTTTCCTTTAAGGTAGTATTTAGTACAGTATCATCCATTGTATATTATGCATCTTCATTCCCATGTCCTGTGTGAAGGCACTTACACTTTCCAAAATTAAACAGCATTTGCCACTTCTCAGACCATTCTATCAACTTATTAAGAACATCTTGTAAATGCTGTCTATCTGCATCACTTTTAATTTTCCTAAACACTTTTGTGTCGTCCGCAAACTTCAACACCTTGCTTGTTATGTCATCATCCAAATCATTGATATATATTAAGAATAAAATAGGTCCCAGTACTGATCCCTGCGGTACTCCACTCAAAACCGCTTTCCAGTTTGAAACCTCCCCATCAACTACTACTCTTTGTCTTCTACCAATAAGCCATTTTTCTATCCAGTTGATCATTCCATTTCCTATGCCATGAGCCTTTAGTTTAAGTAGTAGTCTTTGGTGTGGCACTTTGTCAAAGGCTTTTTTTAAATCTAAGTAGATTATATCTACTGGTGATCCCTCATCTAGCCACTTTGTGACATCTTCCAAAAAACATAACATATTTGTGAAGCATGACCTCGCTTTTAAAAACCCATGTTGAGATGGGTTTATCAATTTATTTTTAACAAGAAAATCAACCAGGTGATCTTTAATTAGTCTTTCTAATAGTTTGCAAATCACCGATGTTAAACTCACTGGTCTATAGTTCTCTGACTTGTTTCTCGAACCTGTTTTAAATAATGGTATAATGTTTACTTCTTTCCATTCTAACGGAACTATTCCCTCCTCTAATGACAAATTGAACACTGTTGCAAGCGGTATGCTGATTTGTTCTACAATTTCCAATAGTAATTTGGGAGGAATCCCATCCACTCCAGGTGATTTATTATCCTTCATATCTCTTATTTTCATAGCTACCATTGTTGGGGTTACAATTAGTTGTCCTAAATAGTCAAACTCTGTCCCTTCGAACTTAGTCTCAAGTACTGGTAATATACTAATATCTTCCCTGGTAAACACCGAACTAAAGTACTCATTTAGTTTTTCTGCCATTAAGAATCCCTCTGTTATTATGTTTCCATCACTACCTTCTAGAGGACCGACCTTATCCTGAACTTTCTGTTTACTTCGAACATACGCATAAAAACTCTTGCTGTCATGTTTTATATTAAAAGCAATTTTTTGTTCGTAGCTTCTCTTTGAACTTCTAATTTCAGCTGTAGCTTGATTAAGTGCTTCTTTATAAATGCTATAGTTGTCTTCACTTCCTGTATGTCTATATGTCTTCCACATCATTTGCTTGTACTTAATTTTTCTAATGGCTTCCTTCGATAAGTGTTTCTTCTTTGACCGTTTCCCCTGTTTTTTCAAGGGGACAAATTTGTCAACGACGCAGTCAATTTCACTCTTTAAAATATTCCAGCATTCTGTTGCTGTCTTATTCTTCAGTGTGTTATTTCAGTCTATCTTTGCTAAATATTCCCTCATGTCCTTATATCTTCCTTTGTGAAAAAATGTCCTGTACCTTATTTTTCTATTCCGTTCTCCCTTTACTTTGATGATAAAATGTATCTGGTTGTGATCACTACACCCCAGTGGCTCACATATCTTGACATTATCAACAAATTCCTTCTGTGAGCTCAATACTATGTCTAACACGTTCTCGCCCCTGGTTGCTTCTAACACATGTTGAGAAAGGAAACTATCTTGTACTAAATTCAAAAACTCTTGATCCTCTCTCCCGGTACTCTGTAGAGATGTCCACTGTATATGCCCATGGTTAAAATCCCCCATAATAATACAGTCCCGTTTACTCACTTCTTTGATAGCGTTGTGTATTTGGATAGAACGAATAGAGGGATACTACATAGAGCTATACGAGAGTAAACAGAGCACTGACCCAAAGGAATACCAGAAATAACATCATGGGAGGTGGAAGCAGCATTTACGAGATATGAAGGGTGGGACAGCATCAGGCAAGGATCATATAAACATCGATATATTAAAAGAAGGAGAAGATACTATCTCGAAGACACTTGCTAAGCTGTACACTAAACGCTTACCAGAGAAACGTACAGTCACAGCGTGGAAGATAGTGATAATTTTCAAGAAGGGAAAAAGGAAAGTCACCAAGAGTTACAGACTGAAATGTCTACTGTCAAACATATATAAAGTACTCAAGAAAGTGTAACCCTGGTGGATACGATACTTATAGTCACCAGAGGGCATTGAGGTATAATGCCACGCCCAGCTGGTCAAGCTGGACAACTGCTGAAGGGCAGTTTGCCCTGGGCCAGCGACCGGTCAACACTAGAATCGGGACCCAGTAATTGTAACCCATTATCACCAGCGGCCTGAGAAACGTGTTTGCCTGAGTTGGCGTCGAGTCCACCAAGGGGTGCGTGATTGAATAATTATAGGAGCGGGCCGCCCTCTGGGAGCTGTATACATACTCAATAAACGCGTTGAATGTACAAAGACCTGTCGTTCGGCTTGCTCACAAGTGGTGTCAGAAGTGGGTTTCAACGAGGAAAGCTCCCAGGGGAGCCGATAAAGTATAGCGACAGCACGAGAAGACCTGTTGACGGGGGAGGACAATCTGGCTCGTCTAGAAGAGATGGTGGAAATCGTGAAGCGCAACCAGCAGTCAATCAACGTCACTGTAGCAGCTCCTCCAAACCGAACTCTCAGGGCATTTACGGGGCGTTCCTGTGAACTACACGACTGGATGGAAGACGCCCGCAATCGTATGCCTTCCGTTCCAGCGGCCGAGAGTTTACCTTTCCTGATCGCACATCTTGAAGGACCTGCCCGAGAAGAAGTCAGGTATGCGCCCGAGAAAGAGAAGGACTCGGTAGATAAAATATTCATATTGTTTTTTTCAGCATTCGAGGAAACCCGCAGTAATGCGCAACTATATAGAGAGTTGTACGAGAGAAGGCAGAGAAACAGGGAAAGTGTTAGGGAATTCTCGCGGGCCTTGTTAGAAATATCGGAAGGTATATCTAATACAAAACAGAGTAAGAATGAAATGCTTATTGATGTGTTCTGCGAGAACCTGATTGATATCCACATAAAGCGGGAAATGAAAAGATTGGTAAGAAGTCAAACTACAATTTCCTTTAGTTTCCTTTGATATCCGAAGCTATCCGTCTCGAGGACGATGGGATGAGTAATTCGTATCAGAATGCATGTGTCCGGGGAATTCAGGAGCCTCACCACATCCCAGGCGACTCTAGTCCATTGGACCGAATCGCAGCACAATTAGAACTACTTGCAACAACTCAGTCGGAAATTGTTTCTTTGTTACGATCACAACAACAGGCGCCAGTGGGTGTGGTAAACCCTGACAGAACGGAGCCCCGCAGCGGTGGCGTGGTGTATTGGAAGCGCGCTAGTGACAGGCGGCGTAACGGGGAACAATCAACAAATCGCGAATACAGGGGACATTCGAATGACAGCACAGCGACTAATGCGATGCAAGGTAGCCAGGTAGGACATCCTAGGTCAGAACCAGCCTTGTTGACATCCTGCGATTACTTGGGATACTAAATAGCCCTGCTGCCGATCGTCAGGCAGACAGGCGTAACAACTTGGACGGTATACTAGTGGACGCAATTGTGGGGAAGACGCCAATCATTTCTTGTGAGATAGCAAATCAGCCAACTAACATGGTGTTAGATATGGGCTCAGAGGTGACAATTATACAGGAGTGGTGGTTTGATGAATATCTAAAGCCGTCAATTGGTTGCTTAAGCGATGCGTCTTCGTGGTTGCGGCTCGAAGCTGCCAACTCGTTAGGATTCCCATATGTGGGATACTTTATTGCGGATGTAACTGTATTGGGAACCTTTGTGAAGGGTAAGGGTATTTTAGTGCAGAAAGATCCACCAGGGCTTATTCGCCACCACCCAAAGTCTGGGATATTGGTAATGAATGTTTTAGGCGACATCCCCGACATAAGGGATCTACTTCTTACCATTAAGACCCATGATGCTAACCCAAAACATGATATCGAGGGAAGAGTGGTGGAACTTGTAGGTGACCGTAATGTAAACATACCAGCGTGGTCTTCTTGCAATGCATTAGTGTCAGGTCCCCGGTGTACTTGTAATGCTATGGTTGAACCCCTAGACGGGACTCTAAAGGGAGGGTTACTCCTCCAAACTGGACTAGTAGGTTCCATAGAGGGACGTTTTGAGGTAACGATCATTAATCCGACTTCTGATGAGGTATGGCTACGTTCCCGTTCTCCCGTTGGAAGGATGTATACGGTAGACGTAATTGACAGGAATCCGGAACACATAGTTGAGTTCCAAGAGTTAGATGACGGTTTGCGAGTGACCATGGAACCTCGACCGGTGACAGCTTTCACGAGACGGATAAGCAACCAGTACGATCAAAACACCCAGACTACACACCCTCAGGAACAGGAATGGATGGAAAGGGTAAACATTGGTACTATTCCGTCCGCTTATCAACATCAATTAGTCGAGTTATTGAGGAGCCATCAATAAGTATTCGCACAGGATGATGATGACGTGGGGTTAACTCAGACGGTTAAACACCGCATTTACACCACAGACGACAGCCCTGTTAAGGCGGCTTACCGTCGTATTCCTCCGCCTCAATTTGATGAAGTCAAAACACACATTAGGGATCTCTTCCACAAAGGGATAATCAAACCCAGTCAGCCTGAGTTCGCGAGTCATATCGTTATTTGTCGGAAGAAGAATGGTAAGATTAGGATGTGTGTGGATTACCGTAGGTTGAATACCAAGATTAGGAAATACGCGTTTCCCCTTCCCCGAGTAGTTGAAATGTTTGATCATCTAGCAGGAACGAAGTATTTCTCGACGGCGATTTGAAATCAGCGTATAACCCTAGGTGGAAATAAACGAGGCCGACCAACACAAGACCGCATTCACGACACCCATGGGTTTGAATGAGTACCGGAAAATGCCATACGGCCTCTGCAATTCACCTGCAACCTTCCAGAGGTTGATGCACATTGTGTTCAGGGAAGAGATGAATGAAAAGGTACTGATTTTCTTGGATGATATAACTATCTACTCTTCTACAATCGAAGAACACTTCGAACGTTTGGAGTTAGTGTTCCATCGACTGGCATACCACGGTCTGAAGATTGAGCCCAGTGAATGTTTTCTGTTTCAGAAATCGGTTTCTTACTTAGGCCAAATAATATCTACCGAAGGGATTTCGGCCGATCCGGAGAAAGTGGATGCAATTAATGAATGGCCGGTACCGGCGAATGCTAAAGAACTCAAAGTCTTCTTAGGAACCGCAGGATATCACCGACGTTATATTCATCATTTTTCACAGTTGGCATCTCCCCTGTATGAATTGGTGAATCAGGATCCCAACAAAGGAAAGCAGAGAAAACCCGGAAGAAAGTGGAATTCAGCCACACCAGTACAATTGGTATGGAACCAAGAACACCAAGAAGCGTTTGAAGCATTGAAAAATGCTCTTACTACAGCACCAGTCTTGGGATTTGCCGATTTCACAAAACCATTCATTTTGGAGACAGACGCTAGCCACCATGGACTAGGAGCGGTACTACTACAGGAACAGGAAGGGCGAACACGAGTTACAGCCTATGCTAGCCGTAGTCTCAGGGGTCCCGAGAAGAAACGAACGGCTTATAGTTCCATGAAATTAGAACTACTAGCAGTCAAATGGGCGGTTAGTGAGAAATTCCGTGATTACTTGTTGGCCGTACCGTTTGTTATATATACCGGCAATAACCCGCTTTCATATATTCAGACGTCGGCAAAGCTAACTGCGGCCGACACCACTGGCACGCCGAGGTAGCCAGATTCAATTTCAGCATTCGGTATCGTCCTGGGCGACTTAACGCGTCGGCGGATGGTCTGGGCAGGAAACCACACCCGACTGCAACCACGGAGTTCACAGTCATCGGGGAAGAAGAGATAGCGGATATCCTGCAAGTAACGGTTTGGCCGTGCGACTTACGTCAGAAGTTACTCAAAGGAACGGTCCGGGCCACCACCGCTCAAATATGCGACATACTGGAAAATGTAGAGTCACCTGTCCTACCGAGATCCAGGAAGCACAACGGACTGATCCGGTGTTGGGCCGAATCTGGCATTACATAGACCGAGGTCGAGACGCGACACGTGGAGAACGAAGGAAAGAACAGCCAGCAGTAGCGAAACTGCTATTACAATGGAACCGCCTACACGTCTGTTCTGGCCGATTGTGCAGAACAATGACAAATCCCATGAGTGGAGACAAAGTAAACCAGTTGTTGCTTCCGAGTCCCACGAGGAAGGAAGTAATAGAGGAATTACATGATCGGATGGGACATCAAGGCATAGATAGGGTCGAGAAGTTTTATTGGCCTAATATACGCCCAGACATCCTTAATTGGATTACCAAGTGTGAACGTTGAAATCTAGCAAATAGGCCACATTTTAAAATACGGACGCCTATGCATAGCATTGTCGCCAGGGAGCCGTTGGAAGTAGTAGCAATTGACTTCACGGTACTCGAACCCGCTATTAACGGAATTGAGAATGTACTGGTCATGACCGATGTGTACAGTAAATGCACAATAACAGTGCCGACTAGAACCCAAACCGCCCAGACAGGGGCCAAACCGGTAGAACGTGAATGGTTTCTGCGCTACGGAGTTCCCTTCCGGATTCACTCAGACCAAGGAAGATGTTTTGATGCTAAAATCGTCACGGAGTTATACAAGATCTACGCTGTCGACAAATCTCGCACAACGCCGTATCATCCCATGGGAAACGGGCAATGCGAAAGATATAATTGGACTATGCACGGATTGTTATGCACACTGACACCAGCTCAGAAGACCAGGTGGCCAGGCTACTTACCGGACCTTACATATGCGTACAACGTTACACCCCATGCTGCCACGTGATTTAGTCCTTTCTACTTGATGTTCGGTCGTGTTCCACGTTTGCCAATCGACATCAGATTGCATAACGACGAGACACTCCAGTCTCAAACGGTTCGCGGGACCAACATGAACTGGGTTGATTACCATCAATCTAAGTTGAAGAGCGCTTATGCTAAAGCGACGGAACAACTGGAGTTAGACATAGCAAATCGAAAGGCGAGTTATGACAAACATACGAGGGAAGATACACTGCAAATTGGAGACCATGTACACTTACGCAATGAGGTGAAAGGATGTAATAAAATTGGGGATGTCTGGGACCCGACAGTGTATGTAGTGTCAGAACAGATGGAGGACACTTACGTTGTCGTACCCGAGAGGGGACACAAGAAACGCGTCATTAATCGTAAAGACTTGCGGGTTTGTGTTCCTGAGACAGTGAACAGGCGGAGTAGATTAGGCCATGAAGAGTGAGGTAACAGTCCCTTGTACGAAGTTACAATTACGTCTCACCCGAACAATAGCGAGGCAGTTAACCCTCCAGCACCGACTCTACGTCGGTCAACGAGACGTAATGCGGGTCATCACAGTAACCCACACCGAGAGCCGAGATCGGTATTAGATCACTAATTTCACCTATAAGGTTTCCATTTATGTTCTATTCTTTAGCCGCAGTCGGCTAAATTATAAAGTTGGGGGATATGTAACCCTGGTGGATACGATACTTATAGTCACCAGAGGGCACTGAGGTATAATGCCACGCCCAGCTGGTCAAGCTGGACAACTACTGAAGGGCAGTTTGCCCTTGGCCAGCGACCGGTCAACACTAGAATCGGGACCCAGTAATTGTAACCCATTATCACCAGCGGCCTGAGAAACGGGTTTGCCTGCAATTGGCGTCGAGTCCACCAAGGGGTGCGTGGTTGAATAATTATAGGAGCGGGTCGCCCTCTGGGAGCTGTATACATACTCAATAAACGCGTTGAATGTACAAAGACCTGTCGTTCGGCTTGCTCACAAAAGTACTACAAAAAGCTAGAGAAGACACTCGACAAAAACAGACCACATCCACGTCGTAATCTAACTGAATGAGAAGGGCAGATAATATAATATCCCACTCTGCATAGCACTCGTCGACTACGAGAAAGCCTTCGACTTAGTGCAAACACAAGCAGTACTGACCTCGCTTTAAGAACCAGCATAGAAAATGTGTATATAAAACACCTGTAGGAAATCTACACCAACAGCCCGATGTCAGTCCACCTACTCAAAGAAAGCAACAAGCCCTACACCAGAAGAGGAGTGAAAATGATGATATATATGGTCATCCATCTAACTGCTTGTGTACCTTTCTTAAATTGTAAGATAACCATTGGTTATATAATTATATATATATATATATATATAATATACATATATATATATGTGTATGTGTGTGTGTGTGTGTGTTATTTAAAGAGTCGGCATGAATATAAAATTGTGAACCTGCTTCCGAATCGAAGGATTACGAGATACACATAAATGGGCAAGCGTGTGCATGCATATGCCGGGCTTATTTAGAAATATACGTATTAAAATGTCAGTTTTCATCACGTGTTTTTAGAATATTCCACTTTTGGGTCTCAAGTTGAGAGCATGCTGCTATTGGAAACCTGGTAATTGTGAGTGATTGCCCTTGATAATATGATAACATTAATCGGCGATTTTGGCTACATACGTGGTGTTTTTATTGTTCTTAGGGATGAGTCACGTGGTAAAGTTACTAGTCCTCAGGCCAGTAATTTAGTAATGTTGTTTCTACTCCGGTGCCATTGTGCAGCTGACATTCAGTTTCACACATTTAATTCAATGAAAATAAACATGTTAGCATTAAATAAGTTTATTATGTAAATACATACAGTTGTGCATATTGGGATATAATCGTATTCATCGAAACTGTTAGGAGCCATTTTCTACTTGTATACCAGATGCATATACAATGCGCTAATTGTTTCATAACTATATTTTTGCTATCCTTATTTTAGAGTACATACTTATGATAAAGTTTACCATGGCTAGGCGCAATATGATATAGGCTTATTATACTCACTGCAGTGGCGGGATTTGTTTGAAAGTCGGTGGTCATAATCCTTCACAGGTACACATAATACACGTACAGCCCTAAGCCAATGTTCAGTATGCATGTAGCAGATAGGAAAGGCACACAAATCGTCAACTTAAAGGAGACGCCGACGTAAGTAACATACGGGTCTTTCGTAGTTTCGTATATTGCGTGTTTCGAATATAATTAAGTACAACGTTTCACTAGCATTTTTTGCTTAGTATTATTATTATTACATTCACATAAACATGTCCATTTCAATTGAATTGGAGCATATTCAACCGGCAGAGAACCAGTTTTAATCTTGTTTGTTGTGGTGTTATTTACAACAAGGATCTCACGTGCTGATTATCTCTTTCGTTCTTCAATTTTACTAATCGAGACATATACAAGCTGTTTACCAACTGGCTCTGAAACAAATGCAACATCATTTGTGATAATGTGATTAAGGACACGCAGCGTGACACGAGACACGATACAATCCACGGTGGCTAAAACGTAGAGTTGAAACATAATTGACTGGGTTATCAGTGCTGTACTGACTAAGATTATTCCTCTTCTTAGTAATTGCTGAATGAACGGGTGCAAACTGGTGGGAATTACGTTTTGCTATATCAAGACATATATTTTAATTATCGATGGAATCATTACAATACATCTTTATGTCAATCGTGTTGCAGTTGTCGCATAATGAAATCTCCTGGTTGTTGCCGGGCTTCTGGTAATGGCGGATGCCCGGATACTAGCCACCCTCTCTGGGGGACACAAGACGTGAGGTAATCGTCGGTACAACCCAGGATACGACGTGTGCTGCGGCGGCCAAATCGTCGACAGAAGGACTCAAGCATGCTGCGGTTATCGCGGGTACGACACGACGTACTACCTGTGCTGTGGCTGGAGAGTGGTGCGTAGGCCGTGGTTCGGGGCGTGCTGTGGCATTCACGTCTACGACAGCCGCAGTAGAAGCTGCTGCGGTGGGGTCGTTATCGGACGAAGGCAAAGGTGTTGCAACGGACGAGTATGTTGAGTACCAAGATGGACACTCATCAACGGAATCATGAACAGACTTAAGCGTAACGACGAGACGACGATAATGATGTGTAGATTAGTAATAAGTTATCAAAAAATTGGTATATGATAAATGATGTAATAAGCAAGAAAATATGGAGTTAAAAACAAGTCAAGTATCGGTCATTTTAAACATAACATTTAAAATTATGATTATCATTTAACTAAAATACATTGATAGAAACGCACTACTGAATGCTGTGAAAGAAATCGCTGTTAGTGGTTTTTTTAATAATATTATTGCTTCTATGATAAAGTTCATACATTTAATGGGAATACTATTTGTTTCCGTTTATTCGTGGTTGTTTGTACATAATTGTTAATAAGTATATGGACACCGAGTGTGTTTTGTGGAACTGAATGTTCAAATGGCAAAAAGATTTATAAATGGATGGAGCAAGTTATTTTGTATAAAAGTAATATTGTGTACATCCATGTGATTTGTAACGGTTAACGAAATAACACGATGATCCGAAGATGTCTAGCAATTCTTGTTTCTGTATATGTAAAACCATCTATTATGGCAATAAACTGCTTGCTTCATCTGAGCTCAATACAACGTCTGACAGCGAATTCGATAGCTGCATTCATTTCAGACAGCATCGCGTTAGTCAACGAATCAATGCAGGAGTTTATCTTGATAAAATATGTTCATATCAAATGATAAACCAACTATTGAGTAATCACTCTCAGCTACTTTGTCAACATATACAAGCTGTGGGTATGGGCATACATAAAGCATATACATTTTCTAAAAGGATCTAATCGCTACGTTGTAATAGCATATGTAAAGTACACGGTTTATTGATAATGCTAGTTTGTATACAAACACTCTCGGCGTACTTATGCTGTTTATCCGAGAATACCCTGTACACCTATCTGCTCATATTTCTTTTCAAACCAGTTAGTGAAGAAAACTGGTGGAGAACAAGAGATAGCGGAATCCTGTTTAACAAAGTTATTTGAGCCATATCATCAGTACGATTCTTTTCGACATGTGATAGTTTAATACCAATATACGTTCAGTGCATGCTTAGCGGTGAGGGAGATTACCACAGCCAGTTCCCTGTATGAAACTCTGGCGGCAAAATCATACCTAATTAGAGGCTTCGAAAATATAGGAATTATAATAATCAAAAGGTGCACGTGGATAGCTGGATAAAACGTCTATATATGAGAAAAACAGACCAATTGCATGCGTAGGTGAAGCAAGTTGGTTTTAAACACGGATGTTATTATGTTGAACCCTGCAGTTAATAGTGAGCGAGTCTTTAGGAATCCATTGGAGACTTATACCGTTTAAGAAGTTACAACGTCAGCGCATTATTTGCTAATGGCAGAACAGGCTAAATGTATTTCGCGAGGAATGTGCGACAGGACTTCGGGTATTTGCCTTGGACCTTCTCACGGGGGAATGTCATCGTAACAACAATAAGGGTCAAGGTACGTACGGTTCGCATCTTACGCATCCAGCGGCACGTCCGCACTGTACACACAAGTGGACGCGTGTCGTTCGTGTCGCCTGCCAACACTTCGGGAGGTGGTCTGAGCGGATCTGACGCACCGGAAGCAGTGGAACTAGTGTGAACACGAACAACTGATCGAAACGTCCGCGAAACGATAAATACATGTTATACATTACTATGTAATAGCTTATTATAACAAATGTTTGCATGAATTATGTTTTTTCTGACCTTTTATAAAATAGAGAATAGTGGAAAGGTATTTTTTTAACTGGTATATAATTTTACTTACGTATAAAATAAACACTGATTGTGGCCAATTGTTATTTTACAATTTAAGAAAGGTACACAGGCAGTTAGGTGGATGACTATATATATTATCATTTTCACTCCTCTCCTGGGCTTGTTGCTTTCTTTGGGTAGGTGGACTGATATCGAGCTGTTGGTGTAGATTTCCTACAGGTGTTTTATATACACATTTTCTATCCTGGTTCTTAAAGCGAGGTCAGTACTGTTTCTGTTTGCTCTAAGTCGAAGGCTTTCTCGTAGTCGACGAATGCTATGCAGAGTTGGATATTATATGAACTGCTCTTCTCGTTCAGTTCGTTTACGATGTGGATGTGGTCTGTCGTTGAGTATATGTTTTTGAATCCATCTTGTCTCGTGGCTGGTTTTGTCGAGTGTCTTCTCTAGCCTTTTTTAGTACTTTCGTGAGTACTTTATATATGTTTGACAGTAGACATTTCAGTCTTTAACTGTGAAGTCTTTCTTATTTCCGTTTTTGAAAATTATCACTATCTTATTGTTCTTCCAAGCTGCGCGTGTACGTTTCTCTAGTAAGTATTTGGTGTACAGCTTACAAGTGTCTTCGAGATAGTATCTTCTCATGCTTTCAATGTACCGATGTTTATATGAGCGTTGCCTGATGCTGTCCCACACTTCATATCTCGTAAATGCTGCTTCCACTTCCAATGATGTTATTTCTGGTATTCTTGTGGGTCATTGCTCTGTTTACTGTCATATAGCTCGATGTAGAATTCCACTATTCGTTCTATGATCTCATCTTTATTATGTATTTCTCTACCCTGCTTTTCTAAGAATATAATCAGTCTGTCATGGCATAATGTCTGCGTTCTTCTTACTTTCTTCAGACTTCTTGATGCCATGATCGGTTCTTATATGATCTCTTGGTTCTATTTCCTGATGTACTTTTCGGCATTCCTTTTGTTGGTCTTGCATATATCTGCTTTCACTGTTCGTTGTGTATCGTCGCCGTTTCCCACTGTTGCTGACGATATGCTCCATTTCAGTGGCTTCTCGGTTGCCTTAGTTACTCTTGTCGTGCATTGCTGGATCAAGCCTGTGATGCCTTTGCATATGGTATTGATGTCGTTTAGTTGTTGCAGTATATCGGTTCCGTTTTTAAATCAAGTACGAATTCGAACTTTGATCCTGTACGTGTAGTGTATATTCTTGATGGCCTATTGGTCATCAGTTTTTTCTTTCCACCGCAGAAGTACAGTAGTGTCAAATGGAAGGACCGCGGCGCGGTGTAAGTGGAACAAGTGGCGCCCCAGGATGGAAGGCCAAACATCAAGCTGAAATGTCAAGCTCAAAGATCATGCAACACACCTTGGCGGCTAGGTGGTGAATTACAAACTAGATCAAACATCAAGATGGGCCCTAGCGGATACGTTTATAACCAGTATGAAAACAATGTGTGTCTTATTTTTAGAACTAGGTCAAAATAGGTATCGGTCATGCAGTGCCCTTGGCGGATATACTATTATAAAATAATTCTCCCTAAATTATTGTCTTGTTAAAATTCCAGTTGTCCCCCATCGCGGCGCGAACAAGAGGTTTGTTTGTTGCGACCCTTGCGGAACATTTGACAAATAACAACGTCAAATGTTAAAGGTCAAAGTTTGGCTTAATTATGTAATTTTGTAAATAGGTTACAGATAAACACAACTGCGCGTAAGCAGTGTTACACTGTTCTATATATTTTCATTTTTTCTATTATCCGAGCAATATCAAATTGTAGATCACGTTTCACTCTGTTCGCGCGCATGGACCACAAATTATGTTCCCTTCGTTATCCAGTTGCATATGTCACGCTATAGCCCAACCAGACAAGTCTAACAATGTTTACAGTGTACCTTTATGTTGGTATACAACCAACGGTGATATAAAAGCAGTAATGTATTACACTGCAGCTATAATGTAGCGGTCCAAACCAGACAGGTCTACACCAGATTATACGGGAGCCCGAACACTCCCTCCTGGTGGAAATAAATGCGCACATATATTGCTCCATCTTGGACGTCTAGTCGTTTAGTACGATATATGTTTGATGATTTTATCCTATCATTCCTGTATGTTTGATTATATGTATAGTGAAGTGGGTGTGCACAGCGATCGTAATTCCCTAATATCAACTGTTTTAATGTAATGATATAAAGAACTACAGTGCTAAAGGAGGTTTTTCCGCAGGTGCCTATATTAATAGAATACACTATACTTAATATATATTTTAACATTACATATGACTGTGTAATGGTAATTACGGGTACGTCAGAGTAACAACAAAAACACTTGAACGCGAACGACTTTTTTACTACACCATGTTGAAAATGAGGTATATGTTGACACAGAGTTCGCCAGACCGCATGATGGTCATTATTGCAGGTTGGTTGCTGCGTCGACACTCAAACGGGAATCGTCAGGAAGACTCAAGTCCTTCTTGCCACCTGATTCGCCATCACAACATAATTGCAGTACGGGATGGCTGGATATCTTTTGCATACTACAACAAATCACGCAACACATGACTGCCAATTCAGATTTTCCCGTTTATTCCATGTACCACCACTTTCTTTCTGACTACCATCGCCATTTAAAACATTCACATTTTTTGGGTGTTAACTCCGCTACTTGTTGTCAATATATTAAGCATATAAGTAATCTTTTGTTTTCTTCTACGCACAAAATATATATATATATATATATATATATGTATATATATATATATATATATATAATATATATAAATATATATATATATATATTATAATGAATTTACAAACAACATTAAATAGCAAGCAATACAATGAATAATAAGTCACATGGTACGAATGAAATACAATTAAGAAATATGTTTTGAAAAAGGAGTAGACATAAAGTGAAACACTTATATGTGAGATATATATATATATATATATATATATATATATATATATATGTATATTATATGTATATATATATGTATATGTATATGTATATGTATATGTATATGTATATGTATATGTATATGTATATGTATATGTATATGTATATGTATATGTATATGTATATGTATATGTATATGTATATGTATATGTATATGTATATGTATATGTATATGTATATGTATATGTATATGTATATGTATATTATTATATGTATATGTATATATATATTATATATATATGTATATTATATGTATATACATAAATACAAAATATATGTATATATATTTGTGTGAACGTATGTGTAATTTTTGTTTGCCAGTGTGTCAGCTTGTGAGTGTGTTCATATACGTATGTATATGTGGGCGTGTATCTTTGTGCCATTGCGCCTTTTTGTGTATATGCATATTTCCGTGAGAAGTTATGAAAGCATGTCATACTACGAACTGGTGTGCATATGTACATAAGTGTGAACATGTGACAGAGTGAAATCAAACAATATTTACTCATGTTGCTGTGTCCCAAAACTCTTTTAGTTTCCCTGATGAAACGTCGGACTCGAATCCTAAACCTTCTTCTGAATCTAAACGCATCCGCTTGTGCCACCACCAAGGCGACAACCAGCATCACAATGAGGAGCTTAGCGGCACTAACCCTGCAACCATTCAAGAGAAACAACGCGTACTGAAAATAGTACGCCATATCCGATACAACTGATGTATATTCAAAATAGATATCGTGCACATTATTGTTTGTCAAACATCGGTTTGATTTTGCATAGTTGTGCGGTTTTTTTTCTTACGGTAAATAATAGTATTACTTTGTACCCCATATAGTGGGAAAGATAATTCAATTCATTCTACTACATTTTTATGACTTGTGAGTTGCTGCTGCTGTTGAAAGGACAAAGCATAACTCATTAGACTAGTAAGTATTTATAAGGCGCTAAGCCCTTTTCAAAATAAATAACGTAATCACTTTAGTACGATTTACAAGATAGCATAAGTAGTTATTCGCACGATAAGAATCACCTATTTAGAAGATAACGTATTTCATAATGATAACGATATTTAAAAAAACCAGAATAAATTATGTAAACGTGCTACTTACATGTTGTTGCTACGTGAGTAATCGACGTTGTGATTGTTTCGAAGGAGACACGGATTTATATACCCAGTAGATACTGTTTGTTGAAATATATAATGACGTCACTGTATTATCATTTGTTGACATGGATATGTGAGTACGTATTGTGTTGCAATGGTTGATCGTATTCGCAAACAACGTCTTGACTTATAGGATATCAAGTATTAATTTACGTGTCCTAGATATTGTCTTTGAAAGACCAGATGCTAGACCAATTATTATATTAAGTTACACGAAACGTTATCATCATAAGCCCCCTTTTTCAAGGACACAAACGCAGATTGATGGATATAAACGTGCAATGTATGCGTACATTATTACCTATGCACTTTCCTAGTACAACGTGTAATAATGAGAATATAATAGGGACATTACTTTCGTTGTTTTCTATTTTACTATGATATCGCCAAGTCACTATCGGTGGTCTCTGTATTGCCTACGTGTCACCTTTCTGACCACACATGATAACGTATTGAGTATGGAAAAATACGTGTCCATCTGGACTCAGAAAACTATATATGTTACAAACAAAACCTCTTCGAATTATCTGTAGCCTTGACTGCAATGGAAACGCATATTTATATACTTACCGCTCAACAATTATTATACTTCAAGATTTAATTACATAAGACTATGATTTAAGTAATTTTCTTCGTATTTGTGAATAGTTATTTCAATGTTACAACATACCTCTATTGTTACTTTGTGTTATATATTGTAACTCTTGCTACACTAACTATGTGTTTCTTTTTAATGACATGGTGTCTTACAAATCGCATCTCATATGTCTCTTCAGCAGCAGCCGCACCTCAACAATCATGAATTGGTATTATATTATCTTTTCTGTAATGTATTGTATTATACTTCCCATAATATACTGTATTCGTAGGTGTGTTGTTGTTGTTGTTGTTGTTGTTGTTGTTGTTGTTGTTGTTGTTGTTGTTGTTGGTGTTGGTGTGTGTGGGTGTTGGTGTGGTGGTGTGGTGGTGTGTGGTGGTGGTGTTGGTGTTGGTGTGTGTTGTTGTTGTTGGTGTTGTTGTTGGTGGTTGTGTTGTGTTGTGTGTGTGTTGTGTGTTGTTGGTGTTGTTGTTGTTGTTGTTGTTGTTGTTGTTGTTGTTGTTGTTGAATGACAAGGTACGAAATGGCTGGAGGAAGCTTGTGTCCGACCTTTGGTGCAGCGATACTGACATAACGTAAAACACAAGGTTCGGTTCATTTTTGTCTATTGCTCCTTTCTGCTAAAACGCCACTAGGAAGCATTAAGCCAAAGGAAATACACATATTACAGGGTTCACCACTTGTCGCCCATATACATATACTAGGAAACACCACGCGCATACATATAGACACATACACACACATTTGTACACGCACGCGCACGCGCACGCGCACGCGCACGCGCACGCTCACGCGCACGCACACGCACACGCACACGCACACGCACACGCACACGCACACGCACACGCACACGCACGCACACGCACACGCACACGCACACGCACACGCACACGCACACGCACACGCACACGCACACGCACACGCACACGCACACGCACACGCACACGCACACGCACACGCACACGCACACGCACACGCACACAACAGCACACGACGAACCAACAAAAGCGCGCACAGCGCAAAGAAGACACGAACACACAGCACACGACACCACGCGACGAGCACGCACACGCACACGCACACGCACACGCACACGCACACGCACACGCACACGCACACGCACACACGCACACGCACACGCACACGCACACGCACACGCACACGCACACGCACACGCACACGCACACGCACACGCACACGCACACGCACACGCACACCCCCCCACACGCACACGCGCACACGCACACGCACACGCACACGCACACGCACACGCACACGCACACGCACACGCACACGCACACGCACACGCACACGCACACGCACACGCACGCACACGCACACACGCACACGCACACGCACACGCACACGCACACGCACACCGCACACGCACACGCACACGCACACGCACACGCACACGCACACGCACACGCACACGCACACGCACACAAAGTAAATGAAAATGGACGATTATATCAGAGGTTCTGCCAGCGTTGCCGTCGTCGGATAATCCGATCGTAATGATGTTACTTTATTGTAAGTATAGTCTACTAAAGACATCGACATTCTGTCATTTTAATTAATTAAAACCAAATGTCCGTGCCTCCAGTCGAAATGGCAACGCAATGGTAGTAATAATTACAAGATTAAATAATATTGTCACCTGATAGTGAACTGCAGATTGCAAGTGGACAAGAAAGCCGTCGGCATATTGAGAGTCCAACCCATATTATTTAGGTATATTCCGCCCTTCTGACATAATTTGCAGATGTTGTTTTAAACATGCAGCAGGGAGCATTAGGCATTAGCCATTGCGCATAGGGCCCATTGAGTATTTCGTGTAATATATGTTACTTTTTTCGAAATATATGTTCACAAACCTCACTTTATATCTTTGTCAATCTGATCGTTAGTGCAGATACCAGATGTACCTGTTTTGCACATTGTGTTTTACATCCTGGGGTAATATGATATGAGAGTGTTCAACTGGTGGGTCAGTGACATTGACTGTTTTGTTACCTATTTGCCGCACTCGAATACTGTCTAATTAATTTAATTTAATATTTAGTGTGATTAGTTGGACACTGTGCCCGTGTTAAAAGAACATCAACAAACTTGCAGCAAAATTATCTGACAAAAACTTGGCAAAAAGAATCTTTTAGATTATCCAATTTTGACATGTTTTATGAGCATAGTCAATGGCGGTGATGTAAACAATGGTTATATATCAATTTATCGGACAAAATTATAAGCAACTGTTCGAAATAATAGCCACAGGGAAATTATCAAACAGCCCGTGAACATGATCAATGTTTATGCAGTAAATGCCTTGCAGTGGGTTGCAATGACTTTGAACATGAAGATACACCGAGTGGTTCAGTTTGGACCTCGAAGTGAGTGTCATTAAAAATATATATAGTATTTCACACACAAAAACTCTTTTGATAATTCGCGTCCATGCCATTGATGATATAAATAGTTCTGATTGATAATTATTATTTGTTGCTATCTAGAAAATTGAAACTGAAACTGAATAATTTTGTAAATATGGAGTATACTACTACAAGTACTGGTAATGCGGCTATGACATGTTAGAAAACTTACTCTATAAATCTCGACTTTAAAGTTGCATTCTGATTTCCGCCATGTTTAAAGTAAAAAATTCCAGCATTCCCCATACTATATATTGTTTTCCTCAAATACCTGTCAACTTATGTTCACATAATATGCCATTTTAAGATAACAAGTATGTTGTCTTCTACGATTTGTTTTCTCATCTTGATTTTTGTGATGTGTTATATGTCCTTAGGCGTAAAGGCTAAATCGCAGCACACAACATTCCGTGGAAAAGTTCAATGCAGGTCTTTTACCATGGGTATTGAAACATCGATTGTGTTTGACTTGGGCTTGGCTGTCAGATGTGGCTACTCAGCCTTCTTCTGTCAGTAATCCACTTCCATAAAATATGCATATTAAATGGATGGTGTGTGCATGTTCAAGTGCTGGACAATGCTGATTAATAATAACTAATAATGGTGTTGAAATGTGTATTAAAAAAAGTGCAACTGCGGGTGAAAAATCTGCGATCACGATATTTTAAGCACTGCCTATTTCAATGCTGTAAATCCTCCAGGCCATGCATAAAAGCCCCTGGAAATGGTGCATTGATTATATTGGCTGTTAGTTTGTTCCAAGATTTTGTTGTGGCTACAAAGAAAGAGTGTTCATAGCCTTGGGCTATGTCATAGGCTTGGACCCGGGAATGTTGGACCATTAATTGCAGCTAAATGTTTTGTGGCTCAGTAAATGCATGCTGGCTAGGTGTGTGTACAGACGGATGGCTGACTCAGTAAGCCACTGCTAGTTATGTCTACAGTGTTCTATGGACTGTCAATTCAGACTGTGGCACCTCCAGTCACTATGCAGAATTATAGACGTTATGTACACATCTGGTAGCTTGCTCGTGCATCATTTCAAGTCTGTTGGTGTTTTGTTTGGTGATAGAAGTTTTATTCAAGTGTTGGTCTAACAATGGTGTGATAACAGTATGATTTAACCGGTCTTGGGCATTTGCTGGTGTAACGTCTAATGAGGTTTCTATTGCATTTCTTTGTGATAGCATTTACTTGGAGGTTCCAAGACAGTTTGCTATTGATATTTACGCCAAGGAGCTGTGTAGTGTTATGTAGCTGTTCTCCAAGATTGGTCAACCTTTGTCTATCTCTAGCTTTCTCTTGCTTCGATTCAGGGTTATAGTCTATGGCTATGGTTAACATGTGGTCGTGAATATATAGTAGTCACAGTTGTTGGGTTTAATTTTATTTGCAATCCTTAGCATTTTACATTTTTGGTGGAAATCAATTAGCCAGATCTTCTCCCAACCCTGGATCCTGTTGAGGTCCTCCTGCAACTGCATTGCATCTTCCTCGCCACTGATTCTGCGATACACCTCATCTGCAACGTGTTTTTGTAGATAACCCTGCTATATACACACCCGTTAGGCATACACCGATGGTGCAAAAGAACATCTAACTGCTAGGCACAGAGGGCGTCTCATAAAACTAATGATATGGCATTCTTGGATACAGGTCTACAAGAACCACTGCTTATTTATAGCCCCAGTAGGACATCGGAGCAAACTAATAGCAGAATCCCCCCTCCACAAAATCAGCATACAATGATGGTACTGGATTTTCCACTTATTCACGTGAATTATGAAACTCAACGAGTAGAACACAATGGTGTAAGTGTAACGGACCCTGATTTAGTTATGTCCAATGCCAGGATTCCTCAATAGCTATACTGCAGTTCATGGACATTGTTAAGGTATGTATAAAATGGCTATTACCATATTGGTAAAGTGATCTTTAAATGATTTAGATACTCGCACTTGATATGTCTCTCACTGCATTATTTGTGTGTACCCGGTAGTTTAGTGAGTGCATTGAGAAAGCCCAGATTTCATGCAAATTGAACTAAAAAAATGTGGTCCTTGCAAATTTCACATATCCAGAATGATTTTGTGAATGTTTTGGTTTTACTAACTGATATTTGTCTGTTTGTTGGAAATAGTTCTCAGAACACTTATTAATTTGTTTCCACACTATCGCCATATGTTATCAATCGCCAGTCGGTAATGATGTTAGACTACCCCAGGCAATGCCTAGGCCAAGAAAGAAGATACCATAGTCTTACACAGGTAACCAGATTGCCTTTTGGAGTGGTTGATTAAATTGATCAAACAATATGTATGTTTATAGCAATGGCAGCTGCTAATGTCTCGGTTTTAGTTGTTGGTTCGATCCCAACAGGTATTGCACTCCGTGCAAAATTACCCCTGGCATGGGCTTATTGACCGAAACATAGCATTTGATCTAGTAATTTTATAGACAATGATAATTAATAAATATTCCTCATATATAATATTTGTGACATTTAATTAATTGAATATTAATATGTTCCATTCATCATGCAATAGTAATAGGAAGGAAATTAAGTAATCGATTCCATGCCTGATGTCTATATGGGTAATGATTACCATGACTGTACTAACGTTGTAGTGCAGACTTTCAAAGGTATCGTAATCGTAGTTGATTTAACCCATTTCTATGTGATCGTACTTTCTGATACGAATCATAACTAATCATATCATCATTATATTTAATTAATGTTATTGTTCTTTATGTTCTTTCTGGATAAATGTTACTGTATAAAGAGTATATAAAATGGCCATGTACACTATCGATATTACGATATATTGCACAGGACAACGATATGATCGACAGCAAACATTCGTTCCTTTGTTTTACTGAAAATTCATAACAGGTCGGCTGCTATAGGCAAACCACAAAGGAATATGTTGCTTGCCTTCAAATCCATGTATATATATATATATATATATATATATATATATATATATATACTCTTAATACTATAAATAAGTATATAGTAAAATTATTATAGTCCACTACCGTGTCAATGTCCTCTATAAACTACACTTTCAATCCAGAAAGAACAAACAACCCAAAGAAACCAAATGCTGCTCCCTCCTCTAAATCTAAAAGCGCCACATCGATATACGGATCCAGAACACGGACAAACAACTTTACTAGTTCACCCCTTAGTCGTAACAAATCAAACCAAACCAACTAAACAACTGGCGAACCCTTGTTAAAAACTGTAACTGCATATTCAGATCTTCAGCCAACAAAACTTACATCCGTGCTTTTCCTAAACTTAGCTCTCCTCTTTAACCAGTCATTAAAAGCATGAGGAAATACCGTTAGAATGGAAAAATGCAAATATTGTGCGGATGCATAAGACATCACATTTCCATGCCAGTCACATCTAACAACAACTCTACAAGCATAAATGTTGGTTACGGATTCGGTTAAATTGATATTGTAAATATTGTTTAAGACAACTTTACGACTAGCAATCAATCGCGATTCCGGGTACAAGTTTCACCCAAGATTTTCACGGAATTGCTGTCAAGTGAGACCAACAATAGAGTAACAAGGTGATCGAAAAGCACCACAGTGGATTTGGAAAGGTATCTGGAACTTTATTTACAACTGTACAATATATGCCAACACCCAGAGATCGTAAAATCCAAGTGGATCTTCCCATCCTCTATTTATCTCAAACATTTGATAATGTGCCCCACAACAGACTTCTGTGCACATACTCATAATACA